>VZTJ01006151.1:208124-445231 GCA_013397795.1 Orthonyx spaldingii | reverse complement strand
GCTCAGGTGAGTGTGCGCTTTGTGCCTGCGCTGCCGCCGGCCCGGCCGCGCCCCCGCTCCCATCCCGTCCCATCCCATCCCGGCCACCCGCCCGGCCCGGCATTGTTCGCCAGGACCGGCGAGCGGGAGCCCGGCGGGCCCACCCCGGAGCCGCTCCTCGCCAACTTTTTTCCTTTCTCTGCGACTTGGCGGCGGCGACGATGCTGAGCGGGAGGCTGACCCGCCCGCTCCCCCTGTCCCAGCCCCCGCTCCCAGCCCTGCGGGCCCGGGGGTGGGGATCGGGCGGGAGCGAGGGGCAGGCGCGCAGTTACAGCGCTCAGCGCTCTCTTGGCAGAAAGTCCTGGAGCTGAAGGAGGATTTGAAGCCGGTCCCCGCTGCCCCTGCGGAACAGCAGCCGCTGTCGCCTCGCTCAGGTCAGGACACGCTCTTCCACGATGGCTTTGGCGAAGGGGTGCGGGTGCCTGCGGGAGACGGGCTGGAAGGGAGGGTTGGGAGCCGCTCGGGTGCGACAGGCGAGGCACGGGCGTACAAAGGAAACGATGGGAACATCCTCAATGGAGGCTCCGGCGGCTGCCCCCGCCGGGAAGGGGCTGCCGGCGCTGGCACTTCGGGAACTCGGTCCCTTGACGCATCGGCTGAAAATTGCAGCGCTAATGGGGAGGGGGAAATAAAAAGAAGGTTTCGGTACGGTTCGTAGAGATGTGCTTGGAGAGTGTGGAGAGGAGGAGCAGCACTTTCTGTAGTAAATTTTAATGTAAATTACGGAAAATGTTTTTTGGGGGAAAAACGGGACAAAAAAAATCATAAGACAACCTATCTTGTGAGAAGGTATGTAGGTTGTTGTAGGGCATTTACTAAAAGATGAGGGAAAGTTTTCCCAGTTCAGTTTTTCTGAAGTTAGAGTTGAGTTTTGGTGGCATGCCACAGGAAATGATTAAAAAAAAAACCCCAAACCAACCAAACACACACAAAAAACCCAAACAAAAACCTTTCCCGAGCAATCTTTTGTCTTATGGAGATAATTCCGTTTAAGCAATTTCTTGCATGGGATGCTAAAGATGAGGCTTTTTTTGCAGAAGAGGGAAGAAGTGTAACTCAACATGTTTGAAGGACTTCTGTAAAGTATTTTATAGTGAACGATCGCATATGTAAAAAAAAACCCCTAACAAAAACAAACAAAAACTCAGAACTAACCACAACTAATTACCAACTTTGTTTTTGTTTACCCTGGAGTTACACTCATGTTACTTTCTAACCTTAAGGGTTTAGTTCTGCGACTCCTCTACAAATAAACAACGCAAAATACTTTTCAAGTGCAGGGGGCTGAGTAGGAGGAAACAAGATTTAGGGATTGGGTTTATTTTTCTCTTTTGCTGTTGCTGGGGACAGGCTGGCTCCCCCAGGACCTGATTGCGGTGTCTGTGTGCAGAGTGAGCAGAGCATTCGTTCATCTGTCTGGATAGATGTGAGAGGTTTTATTGTTCTCCCGGAGAAGGAAGTGACTAGCAGGACGGGGCAGAGGGTAACTGAGAGGAGCGAGAGGAATAGAACCAGGGGGAAAGCAGAGTGGGTATGTAGTAAGTGCTCGGGCTGGGCTGATGCTGCTGTGCAGTCACCTGTGCAATTAAAGCCTTTTGGTTTCGATAGCTTTTTTTGATGACAGAGAAGAGCCTGGGATCGTCCTGTAGTGAATACAGAGGAACTTCTTTATTAGGGCTGCTGGATGCTGAGGAACTCTGTGGTTTTCTCTGGAACTTGGATTGGCAGAGTGAAGGGCAGCCAGTCACCTTTTCATTTTTTTTTGCAGTGGGTGCAGTCACGTTTTCAGGTTTTCCTAAATCCCAGTGGGAATGGCTCCCTCAAACTTGAGCATGCAACAGTCTTATCAATCTCCAAACTGGGCTATCAGCTCATTGTTTGTGTCCTCTTGGAGGTGATCCTAGAAGCAAATAAATGTGCATGAGAATGGTTGCCAGGAATTTCTCCACTGTCTTGGATCCTGCCACTTCCTTTGGATTTTTAAATTAATGCTACTGATGGTTTTGAAGTATTTTAGTTTATTACTGTCATAAGCATTTTAATGTTGCTGTATTGTAGAACATCTGTGGGAAAATGGTATGAAAATAGTACTGCCAAGCGTTAAAGAGAAAAAAGGGCTCCATGGCACTCAATCTTGCTCGTGGCTTACATAAAATCACAGTTGCTGTTGGATTTTTTACTCAGGTATTAGTTTCACAGAACTCAAATAGAGTAAGTAGAGTTTTGAGACGGTTGCTGAAGAGTACAGTTTCCGAGAGATGCTGCTTTGATCTCTGTTTGGGTGCTCATTCACAGCTTTCCTTCCTTGGTATTATGCGTCCTTTTCAGTATATTTCAGCTCTTGGTTCCATCCCGGCGTAACCCAAGGGGTGGGTCCACAAAGACTTGAGGCTGGCACTGCTCTGGACCTGTCCCCAGAGCCTCAAAGTGCCCGTTTCCTTACTTGTCACATCTCTATGCTTTGTCACTTTCATGGGCACTGGCACTGCTGTTCACTGTCCCGGCTCAGGGGGCTGATCCAGATGAAAAGTAACACTGCTTTTAGCAAGTTCGTTTTCAGCCACATCTGTTCTCCAGTCAATTAACCTCGTGGTCCTATGCTGGTGTGTCTGGAGAAGGGGATGCAGTGACTAGGAGGTGAGCAGTGGGGGAAGAATGGGGACATTTTCTTAGCAACATTGCCATTTCTCCCCACCTTAAGTAGTTCCTTGGTCTACAGTAGCTTCTATGAGAGTAAAATGATTTTCTGTTTTATCTGACCATGACTGTATCTTAAGAACATCAAAATATAGCATGACTTTTTTTTAAAGATCTGTTATACTTTCCCTGTATCTCATGTTTGTCTTTTGTTCATTTGTTAGGTTTGGGGTTTTATTGGGTTTGGTTTGGTTCTTCCCTCCCACCCCCTGCCCTCCACCATGCTATGTACAAATTTTCTTGGGCAAGTTTTTCATCACCCAATGTACATCAGAAAAGTTTTCTTACTCTACTGCAACAGTTTTTGCCTTGCTGTGTATTTCTCTCTGCATTTGCACCTTCTAAGTTCTTACAAACTACTAATGAGGCTATAATAATAATAATATTCTTCAATTTTCTAGGTCTAATTTCTGGAGGTTTTTTATACTCTTCACTTTCTTCAGTTTATCTGCGTTTCTTTGTCAGAATGAGATCCAGTATTCCACAAGTTGGAGTGATTCATCTCTCCTCGTTGCCTGAAGTGATATCTGAGCCCAGGCAGATTAAAGTCACATTGGTCATTTTGCAGAAGCATTTGCTTTGCAGACAACTCTCATTTGTTCAGCGTTCTCACTCTTGCCTGTCTTTAGCTCCTGCTTCTGGCAGGGCTTTTCCCTTGTTTTTATCTCTGAGTTTTCCTTGTGTTACTTTTTCCACTTAGTCCTATTTGTCTCTTGCTTCTTTCGTTTTCTTTTTTGTACTAACACCTTTTGATTTGTTTCTATCCACGGGTGTTTGTAAACTTCATTCTGTATCTCCTGCAAGTTTCATTAAAATTACCTTTACTCAGTCTTAGATCTTTAATTAAGTGTCAAAGACAACTGGACTAGCAAAGACCTTTACAGCAACCCAGTAGATGCCCTCTGTATCTATTGGTTCTGTTTGTATCTCATTATACATCACACCTATATTATATATCATATATATCATTATGCATAGTTTTGAAGCCATTAGTTTTCTGATAATATGGTCAGTACTCTCCAAAGCCAGTCTGAAGTAATTTTTAGTTGTGATTTCCGTAGAGAGTAACAAATGCTATTTTAAATGTAAACTTATTTCATTGTGCATTGTGTTCTTTTCATTCTCTACTTTCACAGCATTTCTATCCTCCTTTGAGGAGCAATCAGGTTTATCAGGATTTACAGTAATGGATGCTCTTCTCTCTTCAACTTCTGCCAACAACCACGCCAAATAAACGCCTGGCGTGTTCCTTTGTAGAGCCTTGTAAAAAAGCCATGAGTTGGCATGCATGGAGCTCGTTACAAGATCTGAGACTAGATTATTAGAAAGAGTTCTTTAGGGTTAGGAGGTGGTGTTTTGAGTTCTTGGGGTTTTTTGGGGATGGGGGAAGGGCTTGGTAGGTTTTTGGTTTTATTGTTCCTGCCCCTTGGGTCCTCCTTTTTCTGGAGATGATGCAGTCACTCCCCTTTGTTTTTAACACCACATGAATTAGACGTTTTCCTGCTAGGGAGGGGCAGGTTTTCCAGTTCCTGGTGCTACTGGCTGAGTCACTGGCTCTGTTTTTCTGTTCTCTTGTAGGTTTATAATTACCTTGTTCTTACCTTCGTTAGAATGTGATTGCCAAAGGGTAGGTGTTTTACACTCCTGTATTTCTGTGAGATGAGTACCAGTGGCTTTCAGAGCCTGGGTGCAAGCCTTTGAAATACCTACTTTGTATTGCCAAAGAGAAAATAAATCAGTGTAGCCCTCAAAGTGCCTCCCTACCGACAGCATGGTTACCATTAATGACAGATGTCCAGGCAAAGTGTAATCTCTTGTAACCTAGAATGCTTTAACTAAGGAGGAAGTGTCAAGAGAACATGGAGCAGGTGGATACTGAAATGGAAAGGGAGGATTTGCTGATGTGTCTTAAGTTCATTTTACCTGATCATATATCTCTGTAGCTCATTGAAATAAAGTTCATTGGTACCAGACTAGCAGGACTTAGGCAGGTCTTTTGGTTTGAAAATCTTGTCAGCTTAAGAGGAAAATAAAAGATCTAAAAGAGAGGTTTGCGTAAGAAGATTATATCCAAGCACACTCACTGCTCTTTGAATTATCTTTGTTAAAATAAAACAATAAAATTCTGTTTATTTCTCTGCCTGACTTGTTTGTGAAGGATATATGTGATCATAACAAAATAACTGTTCAGGTGAAATATGTAAATATCTGCTTCTATCCACCTAGTATGTGAACTGAAAAGTAGAGTAGCAGCATCTTTTTCCACTGCTTTTGGTGTCAGGTTTTATTTGTAAGAACATGCTTTAAAAACTGTAGTAGAGTCTGTGGTTTGCTGTGTCACTTTAAGAATCTAGTTTTGCTTGGCTAGCTGCCCTTGTTCTCCTGTAGATTAATCCAGCAGAAGGTATATAACCTGTTGACCTTCCTGGTGAGAAGGGTCTGGAAGGGCAAAGAGATAAATCAGAAGGTTCATGCTTTCCTGTAATATCTGGGGACAAGTTTGTTTTTCAGTTTTTGACCTTTTTTTTTTTTTTTACTGATTCCTGTTTGAGGGTTGGGGTTGTAATTACAGATTCTCATGATTTTCATTTGCTTTCTGTGAAATCTCTCTGTGTTCAGCAAGTTGGTGATGACGGCATGTATATGCCACATTTAGAGAGAGGAAAAAGTTCTGAACTCAAAATTACACTGGTCTGAGTTGAGGGTGGCTTTAGTGTCTCGTGTCAAACTGGTAGGAGCACTGAAATCTGGTAAAAATGTCTGGTGTGTGTTTGCTAGAAAATTTCAGAATGTTTTACAGAAAGGTTGACTTTCGCCAGTGTCAGCCTTAAGAACTGAATGTGTAAGCAGTGAATGTTGACCTGCTGCATGATCCAGATGGAGTGTGTACCCCAAAACTGAGCTGGAGTGGTGTCTGAATACCCTAGGAGAGTGCAGCTGAGTTGGTAGCCATGAGTAGGGTTCCTTCATGTGATGCAGATGTTTCATCCTGGCTGTTCCTTACTTAGGCATTGTCTTATGGCAAGCATCAAATCCCTTTAAGCTCATGCCTGACTCCTACTAAAATCAAAGTACGTGTGTGATTGACTGAAGGAGGAAAAGTCAAGAGAGCACTGAGCATTTTATATACCTGTTCTGCCTGTTTGTGATTTGCATTTGTCTTGAGCCTTTAGTAGAGGGCTTAGTCCTGACCAGACAGGTCGTGTCCACAACACAGACCACCTGCAAGCACCACAGAAGAGGAAATCTTACTGCATTCATGGGTTGTGTAATCACTGGCTGTCTATTCTCTTGTAAGGCTCTTAGCCCAGGTTCAGCTATTTCTTTTCTTGAAGACTGACTATAGTTTTGGACATAAACATTTTCACTGCTTTGGATGAGATTTGCAAACATCTGTCTCCTGTCTGAGTTCATGTGCAATTCTGCCATTAGTGTCACGGGAAGCTAAGTATGTTGCAGTTGTAAGGCTTTGCTGCAACATCTATCTTTGAGTCCTAGACAAGAGATTGTAAGATGTCATGAGCAGGAGGCAGGATTAGGAAATAAGAATTTGATTTTAATATCAGAAAGTGGGCATTATGAGTCTCAACTTAGTGTTACTTGTCAACAAATACTCAAAAGATGCTCTATTTCCAGTGTTAAACATGAGTGCTTCTGAAGTTGCCACTTGCAATTGCAAATCACTTTTTAAAAGTTAACCTTTGCTTGTCTTGAAATTCCTGTCTAGATTTTAACCCTATTCTGATTTTGCCACTGGGTAGTTCAGTACCATCTTTGTGCTATGTTTTTTTCCATGGGTAAAATGGGGGCTTTTGAGCCTAATGGTGAGATTTTCAGGACAACTGAGTTTTGGCAGGTTTAGGAGCAAGGAGGTTTTTTTAGGTTGCTATTGAAGGTTCCCTATCCTTCAATAATTAAGTGAATAATACTCTGGGAAAATGCTTAGCTTGAATTATTTCTGTCTCTAGCTTGGTTTGGTAATTCCCAAGTCATTTCAGTCAATATCTACACTTGTCTGTCCATAAAGGAACAGTTACAATTTTCCCGTGTTAGCTGACACCACCAGTGCTTCTGTGATAGAAAAGGGATGTGATTATCTGACTTCCCCCTGGTTCCTTGCTTTCTAACCAGCTCCCCAGAGAATGATTCCTGGTGACTGCTGCTGCTAGCACGAGGGTGACTAACCATTTTCACCCTGCCACAACCTTCATCTGTTTGGGAAGCTGTGAAACACATGCCACATGTCTTGGAAAGTCAGGGAGAATGGGAGCTCTGGGAACAGTTCCCACATGGGAGATAACAGTGACTCCCCAGGAATTCCACTGTTCCTTTGAGGGCTGGGGCCAGCCCAGTGCGTGGCTCAATCCCAGGACAACCTGGCAGTGTCAATCTCTGCTGCCCTTGCTGGCTCATTTTTCTCTCCCAGCTGAGACATAAATCACCCAGTAGTCTTTTTGTCAGCCCAAGGCTGGTGGCCTTGGGATGTGCCCTGTACATGGGAGCTGGGCATGAGTTGCCCTTTGCTCAAGAGTGATCCTTAAGTTGACCACCTCTAGACTAGTGGGATCAGAACTAGCCTTTGAGTTTTGTTGTTGGGTTTTTTCTTCCTTCCCTCCTTAGGGCAGCAAGGCTCTGTGCTCTGTTTCCTTTATCTCAAATGTAACTGAGTGGATGGTGTGCAAGGCCACACGCAGCCTTATCTCATCACATCCTGTTTGACTGCATTATCCAGGGCTGCACTGATAGAAGTTCTCCTCTCTCCTTGCTTTGATTTATATCACTCTGCTGGACACTACATCCTCTCTCTGTTCCAGCCAGAGCTAGCTACTGCAATAATTTAAGAGTTGTTTTGCTTTGCTCGGGAAGTCAGGTGCCTTTTGAACAGCAGCTGCTGCAGGCAGTTTCGGCGTAGCAAACAAACCAAGCTTGATTTTGTGTTAGGCAGTGTGACAAGCATTCAGCTAGAGCCCAACCTCCTGTTGGATATGATCTGAGGCTAGTCGTGCTTGTTCCTTGTAAACCAGTCTTATTCAGTGTTGAGACAGAGACAAAAATCTCACCATGCAGCCTGTGGACGAAATGAGCGTATTTATTACCTTGCCCAATACAGAGAGGGAAATCTCAGTTCTTTCCTCCTTGCCTGGCACTGCTGCTAGTTAAGAGCTTTTACATCCTTAACTGGTTTTATTCATGGGATTATGCAGCATTACTCAGGTGTCCTGGGTGGATAGGGCCATCACAGGGAATAGCCAACATTACTCAGGATTGCAGGAGGCCCGGGGCAAAAAGTGAGATGACAACCAGACTCAGCCCTTGTGGCTAAGCTGTTATGCAGTATTTGAACGAAGCCCCCTCTGAAGGGTCAGTGAACTGCACCCATCCATCTCCACTGTCTGCAGGTTGCTTTAATGATGGGAGTGTAGCTCCTAAGGAGCCTGAGGAACTGGTTGCTGTCTGCTGCTGCAAAAGTGCTGTTACCTTCCTGGGTACAGTTCAGTGACCATAGGTCTTGCTACAGTTGCAGCTTTATTTTTTTCTGTGAGACTCTCTAAACATGTCCATGGTTTTTGTCCTCTTTTGTCTGCAAGCTTTAACGGATTTTTTTTGTTGTTGAATACCTGCTTTCCTACCTTTTCCCTTTTCAGTATGTTTTTCTTGCAGTCTTTGAGTTGCACCATCTTGGAGCTACTCATCTACTGATTGCACTCATTTTTCTCTTTCAGAGGAACTAAGCTATTCTTGTAGTGTCCCACAGAATTTCCCAGTCTTCTTCCTCTGGTAAGTTTGAATGGTATCTTCCGTCTTGTACCTTCAGCAATAGGTTTCTTGTGTAAGTTCATTTGTTAGGTGTTCTAGATGGAAGTAACTCGCTGGTTGCTCCTGTTTCCAGGTTTTCGTATTGTTGAGTATATAATATACTCTATAGTTTCAACTGTAGGACATCATCTGTTCTGGCTAAACTAATTTTTTTTTAAATTCTCTGACTGCTGATCAGATATGAAAATGTTGTGGTTCAGATCCTCTATAGTAGCAGTATTTGGCTCATGTTACCAGAATTGTGAATACCAGAATTGTTTGGGTTTGTTTGCATTTCAATGACCCCAAGGAGTACTTGTAAGGTGAAGCAATCCCTGCCACCACAGCCCGCAGTTCCAGTGAATGAGATCGGAGGGTGAAGGGATGTACTTGGTAAAACACAGCGACTTTCTCAGGGCGCAGCCAGCTCAGGAGCAGGAGTGGAACCGCCTGTCAGACTCCACACGGCTGTTCTGGCAAGCGCCCCTGCCTGGGAGGGGTGAGTGAACGGGGACATCTCTGCTTAGTGTGTTGTGCTGGATTCCAACAGGGAAAGGGGGTGGCCGTGGAGTGGGGGGAGTCTCTTGGACAGAGCAACTCTAAGAAAACTGAACAACTGGAGGCAGCTGGCTGCAATTTTTCAGATCCTCAGGAAAGTATGATTTTGTGTTGAGCAGCTGCCACAAACACTTAAGACAGAGCTGTTACCAACAATAATGACTGAGGGATTAATATTAGAAAGCAGATGTGTCAGACGATGGAGTCTGTTTAAAGATGTGCTCCCTGTCAATGAGACCTTGCTGAAGGGCTCTTGGCAGCTGTCTAGCCCTGCAGGATCTCTGAATCTCAGTGAGATACCATGTGTGAAAGGAAAGAGAGTCAGTGTTGAAATTATCAGAATTGGAACAGTTAAACCAAACGCTTAAACCAAAGCTGCTGGAGCGGAAAGATTTTTGTCCTTTCTCCATGATTTTGCTTTGTGAGTGACTCATTAAGAAATGACCATGATAGAAAAACAGGGAGCAAGAGTGAATAAGTAACAGTATTTGGACAGAGGGAAACATTAAGAAGGAAGATAGAGATTATGTGCTGAGGTGGATGTGCTCTGACAGGTCTTGTGTCTTTGATCCTGGAAGAGAACCCATGACTGGACCCTGCAAAGAAAGATAGTTAATCATCTCTCAGTAAAATAAGAGTGGGACCAGAATAAGGAAAACTGTAAGGTACAATTCACAGAAGTACAAAAGCCAAGGAGTGTGGCGTAAGTTCCAACTGAGGGACTCTGAAGAGAACAAACAGCAAGCCCTGTGACCTCTGGCAAAACTTGCTATTATGAGTATGGGACAACATCCTCTGACAACTCTGTTCCTAAGAACTGTGCCTGGTGAGGGAATTCACATGGGAAAGGAATTGTCTGAGCATGTCTGGGATGTCTGTTTAGTGCTTTCAGAATCAAATTCCCTCCACATCAGAAGAAAGCTTTGTGATTACAAACTCTTCCATAGGCAGAACTTAAAAAAAAAATAAACAAGTACTAAAATATTTAGTAATGTTAGAACATTCAGTAATATGAATCACCATTAAAGTTACCAGGCTGTATGCATGTAGTTACTGTTGACTGGAAGACAGAAGCAAACTGAAAAGTAAATGCTAACTGAAACATTTGTATTTTGTTAAAGAAGTTACTAATGAATATTATTGAAACTTTTCTTATGAATAAGACATTCAACATTCTCGTGTTTTTGAAAAATCCTCTGTTTTTCACCAGATTGCTCATTCAATGGGAAGTGATTCCGCTGCCAGTTTTCCAATTTGCCGTACTAATAAAGTAATTTACCACAGGGTTTAGCCCCCAGCTTCTTTTGAGTGTGCTTTGCTTAGTTTAATAAGTGGTCATCTTGGCCACCACTGAGTTCAGATCCACAGTGCAGGAAACAGAAGGCTTGTAAGTGTTCAGCCAAAGCAGAGACCAACAGATCAGACAGTAATTCAGGGAGTCCTGGCTGGGTGCTGTCTCTTGCTTCTGAGCACAGAGTATTGCCTGGGACTGCACAAGGAGCTTACTAGTTAAGCAACATTCTTTAAGAAAACTTTGCAGGCCTTTTAAGCCTTTGGCATTTTACTAATCTAGAGGCACAGAGTTATAAGGATTTCCATGGCCATTTCAGTCTATGGAATTTCTTCAGAACTTACCAAATAGAAGTAAAATTTTTTGCTAGTGTGCTCTGTAATCTGAGTGATTACAGAGGTTTTAGCTGGAGATGTCCAAACATCCTTGATTTTATAGTCTGTACAGTGTCCTGTTTTTCATCATCCATCAAGAATAGCTTTAGTACCAAGAAGGGAAAGCAGAATCAGGCCTCAAGGTGTAGAAGAGTTGAGACTGGCCACAATAGCACGTTTGGGTTCCTGCTGACCTAGCTGTAGCTTGAGATAGAACTAACATTGTTGGGCAAGGCACAAAAAGTAAGAAGCATTAAAAAAAATGTATCTGGTCCCTTCAAGGTTTGTATAATTTCTTCTGTCACTGCTGTTATGTTCCACATCTCCCTTGATGTACACCAACGTGAGAGAAAGTTCACATATTCTGTCTCACTTTGTGGACTTCCCTTAATGTACAAATGACATCTGCTCAAGTCAGTGCAACTTTTTTTAAGGTTTGGAGAACAGAGTCTGGAGAGTTGACACTGCACTGAATAGGGCATGTTTTCTCCTCCAGTTATTCTGGAGCTTGGATTAGAATGGACCCAGATTTTCCTGTGTCACCAAAAACACTTCGTGCAGATGCAGAGCCTTGTAAAATATGAAATGATCAGGCAACAGCTCCTGGGGTGTGAATGTGGCGGGGGGAGGAGAGTTATGCTTCAGATATATTTATTTAGTTTCAACATAAGAGTGTGCCATGATGAAATCATCTGCTAGGTATTCCCCTATGTCAGCATGGACACTAAGGAGATGAAAATAACTGGATTCAAAGTAGATGCTTTTTATGGTCATGATGGTCCTTCATTCCCTAGGAGATGACTTTGTCTGCCTGTATGCCTTGCTAGGGGATTTGGCTTGACAGCAGAGCTGTAGCTTCCAGTGACTGTGGCTTTGGGAGTCCTGTAGTTGAGCAGTTTTCACTTGGTGTGGAGCCTGCTGGCTCCTGTGAGATTTCCCAGTGCAGGTAGCATGTTGGATACACTTGCTGTCATACCTTAGGTTTCTTTCTGAGCCCTCCGTTTCTCAGCCTGTAAGTTAAAACCAGCCTGGGCCTTGTGTTTGTGGAAATTTTAATGCACGTTAACTACAGAGGGACAACCGCCAGGGACTAGGGATGCTTGGGGAAATATGAAAGGAAGAACATTTGGAACAGATAATTTCCGTTTCCCTGTCAGAGTCTGCCTGTGGAAAGCTTACTCTACACTGATTCCCCAGCAGGACAATCTCTTGAATACCCATGTAATTTGTTGCTGGCATCTGTCAGTGAAAGGGGGAATGTTTGGTGAGGGAGGCAACTGTTGCTCTTCATTTCAGGGTCTCTTAAAGTAATATTGCCAGCCTTGGTGCCATTCACAGTGTGCGTGGGATGTCTATCCCAGTGGTAAAAAGCCAAATGTGAGTTCCCCTTTCTGCCCCTCTCACCTCCCATTTTATTATTTCTTTCCATGTTCATTAGAGCCCTGAAACTGCATACCATGGATCAAGGGGGTTGGAATTATCTCATGTAGGTGCTGAAATGGATGGATGGGTAGTGGTAGACCTTTCCAGTGGTTGGTGTGTTTCAAATACTGTCACAGGAAATAAGTCATATACTAGGTTTTCTAAATGTCTTTGTGAGCCATTTGTTAAAATGCTGCACAGTACACTGTGTCTAATTATTTGTCTAATTTATATTGTCTACATTGAAATTAGTTAAAGGCACAGTATTGTCTTGTTTTCTTAGCTTTTGGCGGGTTTGGATATGCAAAATATGTGTCTGCTGCTATCTAAAGTCACTAAGGAGCAACAAAACCTTCTGAGAGCTAATATTGTCAAATCTATTTACAACTTCAGGTTTTGAAACATGAAAGTTCTTAAAGAATTTCAGCTTTTATTAAAAAAAATCTGGTCATTATGGTCTTGGAGAAGATTTTTAAAACACAAAATTCAAAGTAAGAAGCTAAAGAAAGACTTTAAAAAGTTTATGTCAGAAAATTTTCTGCAGCCATGAGCCCTGAATTTTTGAAGTTCTAAGATTGAATGAATGGACTGCTTTCCCCATGTATCAACTAGGGCATGGCATAACTGCTTTTTTTTTTTTTTCTAGCTAGTTTTTGACAAATACCATATCCAAATTTCTCCTCCTTTACATTTTCACTGTGACATTTCTGAGCTAGAGAGTTGTCATGTCAGACCTCTCTCCTTACTCTCATGTTCAGTGCTAGTTTGACGATTCTGTTGCTCCTGGAAAAAAAGTCCTCATTCTGATTTTCTTGCTACCCAGCTCAATGTGGTGATAGAGAGGGAAGTTTTAAACTCTGGCTGGATTCTCAGATGCTGGCTTGTGAACATTCTTTGTAGCCAGATAACAAAACCATTAAAATGATAAATAAACGGCTTTGGGATTAAGGCAGAAGAATGATCTGTGTCTTTAAAAGCCATTTGTCTCCTGCCTGGTTGGCTGGAAGTGTCTGTGTGGTCTGAAGTCAATTTCTCAATGAGTGTTTCAGCAGCTCCACTCAAAGGCTTCAGCCTCTCCTGTAGGCATTTATAAGTAGACTATAATTTATTGTAGTTTTCAGGAGCTAGCAGCTGTCAGCTAAGGTTCAACGAGAAACCAATTTCTGCTCCTGCCCAGAGGCAAATCTAATGGCCTGAAACTGGTAAGTGATAAGGGGGCAGAGAGGCAGAGGAAACTGAAGGAATTTGCCCAAGGTCGTTCTGGAGATGAGCACTAACAACAGGCTAAGCACCTTGGTTCTTGACCTGCAACCTAGTGCTGTCATCCCTGTACTCATGGTGCCTTCTGCTCCTGCCAAGATACGGTGCTGGGATTTGGAAGACACTGGAATGGCTTTTTAAAAGCACAGCTGATCCTTGAGGAGAAATGTCAGTGTTAGAAGTGACACCAACTACTAACTCTGATCCAGTGAAACAGTATCTAAGAAAATTTCAATCCCAGTGCTCAGTGATGACTGGCTAATTCATCACTGCTTTATTTTGCATAGTCTTTCACACAGACTGAATCCCTCTATGTGTGCTTCAGAAAGTTAAATAACAGTTACACTCGTAATGACAGTGCAGGGAAAAAGAAATAAAGGACTAAAGACACAGGCAATAAGACTCCTGAGGAGAATGGGAAAGTGACAGAGTTAATGAGCCAGAGAGATTGGAGCAGGCTGTTTTATCAGAAAGACTTGTAGAAAGGGTTTTCATCTCAACATGTATAAAAATCCAACACGTGGTTGAGTTATTGTTTCAGATAAATTTGAAGTAAACCCCCTCCTACCTGAGATTTTTTTAAAATTTTTTTTCCTAGTGAGGAGGATTTCTAATTGCCTGATGGGATGTGCTTGCCTTTGCAGGTTCTGAGTCTGCTCCTCCGCGTGGCACCTTGGAGTTTCTAGCTGGCACCATTACCTCCAACGAGTGGAGTTCTCCCACCTCCCCTGAGGGGAGCAACGACTCGGGGGGCAGCGAGGCCTTGGACAAACCCATCGACAATGACGCCGAGGGCGTGTGGAGTCCGGACATCGAGCAGAGCTTCCAGGAAGCGCTAGCCATCTACCCACCATGCGGCCGGCGCAAGATTATCTTGTCAGACGAAGGCAAGATGTATGGTAAGGAGAGAAAAAGGGCACAACACAGCTGTCCAGGCAGCCTGCCCTGTGCACCCAATAATGCTCTGAGTGAATTTCCTTCTCTCAGGTTCCCAGGCTGATGCTGTTGGTTGCCTTGAGCAGTGTTTAGGAAAATCGGTGTGAAGATTTTGACTTTCACAAAGCAGAAGGAGTTATAGGTATCTTTTTCAGGGGACTATCAATAAAGTAGATCTCAGAGTTGAGCATGCTACTGAACTAATCTTTTTATATAAATATATATAATCTAATGGCTTCATGGTGTGACAAAGCCTATCTTTTGTAGTATCTCTTGCTGCTGTCTTCACGGTTCTTGTTGGAGGTAAGAACAGG
This sequence comes from Orthonyx spaldingii, assembly GCA_013397795.1. Lineage (NCBI taxonomy): Eukaryota > Metazoa > Chordata > Aves > Passeriformes > Orthonychidae > Orthonyx > Orthonyx spaldingii. The sequence continues at coordinate 430,544 of VZTJ01006151.1, read as the reverse complement.
TAAAGGTCTGCATGTCTGGTGCTGCAGGACAGAAGTTCAGTTCCCGAATCCCTGAATGGCTCTGCTGTGTGCAAACACCTACACTTTGTTAAGCAGCTACACTTTTGAGATCTTAAGAAGGACAGAAAGTTCTGTGTACTCCTTTTCATTGTAGGTTGCCTTCTCATAGCCCTGGCACAAGTATCTTTCACCTGTGGGTTCTTCTCATCTAGCTAACTAGATACCCAGCCCCGAGTACAGAGAAGTTTGACTTGCAGCTGCAGCAGGAGGCAACTTTATACGTGGTACACATGGTTTCAAATTGGATTTTTGACCTTTTCCACAGTTAAAGTTTCTCTTTTGATTTTGTTCACTAAAAGCTGGTCTGGCCTGGATACTCTAGCTGAGTATTGCAAGAAGCTACCTGGTACGTTTGTGACTAAAAAGCAAAGCAAAGGCTGAATGCCGAGTATTTGGTTTTAAGTCCCAAGTGGACCGTTTCTCAAAACACTAGTAAGTATTTAATGGAGGGCAGCCCTCATTCTACCCAGTCAGTGCTTGTTTTGGTTTTTTTTTCCCATCCGTTCGAATCTGCCTGTCTTCACAGGCCCCATCATGGGATGCTCCGTGCATGCCCCGGAGCTTCCTACGGAGCACTTCACAAGTCATTCAGCAGGTTTCTGTCTGCCCATCAGGCCATTGTTCCCTGAGCAGGGGAATAGATTGCTCTGACTGTGGGAGCCTGGGTGGGGTCTTGTTTACATGGCCTTATCTGCAGTGGATAGTTTTACTGGGTACACACATCATTGTATCTGGGAAGAGCAATATAGGTTGGGTAAGGCTGATCACCCTGAGGCTAATCTAGGGCCAGTATTCTTAGGCAGACATCAACTCCTGCTGCTCTGGTGGCAGGAGTTTTGTGATTGTGCTATGGAACCAACTGGGGAACTGATCCAGCTTAAAACTAACACGGTCAGAAAGCGGAAAAAGAAGTGAACTTCAGTTTGGGTACTGCCCAGCTGCTTGCGTTGGTATTTAGAGAAAGGATGGTGAGATTGGGAATGAGCAGTCATGGCTGAGGTTAAAGTAAGACTGCTTCTTTAGGGACCAATGCTTGCTTAAAATGTTACTCAGATTAAAATATTACTTGAGAATCCACCCCATGGTTATTAAGCATGAATTAGTGACATGCTCCTTGTCTCCTTGTAGCTCTATGTCTGCACTGCTTTTCATGACAGGTGACTTTTAAAACTACTCGTGAAAAATTACAGTTGTATTTTAAGACTGTATTAATTTACTGAACATTTTGCACGGTCCCTGAAATATTTCAGCTTTGCAGTGAATGTGTCAGAGCAGAGAGTGAAAGACAAGAAAATAAATGAAAGCAAAAGTGAAGTACAAAGGGCTATGGAAACCAATGAGACTTAGCTGGGCCTGACTTAGCTTGGATTGATGTTAAGTGCAACGCATCTGGTTGACTGGACTGGTGAACTGCAGAAGGTAAATAACCCACTTGTAGCGTGAAAAGTTTAGGGTAGGCTCAGGGAGGAGAAATGAACAGCTTTTCTGCAAGCCCTCCCCCACTACTCCAAATGGGACAGTGTCCCTGCTTGCCTTCAGTGCACCTGTTCCTAGTGTGGGCGCTTGGTTCAGTGTGCTCCTGACAGAACCCAGGCACTGATTTATGCCCTCCTTTGCTTACTCGTCTCCAGGATCCAGGCCAAGGAAGTGGGGCCCTGTCTAGGATCTATAGAAAGATATGACCGGGCAGGGAGAATAAATATAGTCCCTGATTTCATCTTCAGTACTCACAAGCCAGCTTGTGGAACAGGGCAAGCTCAATGTGGAGCTGGCCCTGCCTCTGAAGGGATGGTTATTTATCCACCCTGTGACCGACTTGCAGAGAGCTATCCTGAACCAAGGGGGTGAGGTGTTACAGAGAGCTGTATACGCCCCTTTCCCCTGACAAAACTGGGACTATTTCACTCTTTCTCACTGAGGAGTGGCTCATGTGGTACTACTGTTTTGGGCAAGATGTTCCAGGTCTCTTAATCTCTTCTATGTGCAATTTATATGCCTCTCACCTTTTGTGAGGCAACTCATTGTCAGTTTAAAGTTGACAGTTTTTAGCTGAAGTGACAATACGAAGAATTTGTGCTGTTTTGCTTAAAAGCATTTAAAATGGTACAGAAAGGTGTTTCAGCCTATACACAGTCCTCATGCTCATATTTCCATGCCACTTCAAAGCTGGCTTGTTTACAGCTCTGTAGACAACACTCTGCTGATTGCTGAGTGAACACGATTCCATCTTCACACCAAAGTCAGCCAAGCTCTTCTCTGTACACTGATCATCTGTGTCTCGATTCCTTTGCTGCCTTTCCTTGTCTTTTTCCATACTAGACATGTTCCATTTCTGCATGGAGGCAGCATCCTGACTAAGCTCATGCCACAGCACACTCTGGGTGCAAGCCCTCACTGGCCTTTCCAGCAGGCTTTGCTCACCACCTGCTTGAGGCACAAGCAGCTGTCTTGTCTGATATGGAATGCTGTCCTTTCTCCTAATCATTGTGTTGACATTGGAAGCATTGAGTCTGGGGCACTTACTGCTCTGGTGCCTTTTGGTACCACTAAGGTCTTGCAGAATAATTTTATGAGTGTTGTCTGCTAGAACACTGTGGGGCTACAGTATTACAAATCTGTCACTTATGTTTTTTCATGAGAGCAATAATACCTAGCATTTGTACTAAATAAACTATCACAGAATTAGGTGTTGGGTATCTCCTGGCATCTTCAGTACTGATCTAGAGAAAGGAGAGTTAAGAATGCTTAGTACCTATGTGAGATTTGCATGGAGATGCTAAGTAGACCAGGTCTCCCAACATTACTGAGAGCAGAGAAATAAAACATAGTAACTTGCAAAATGATACTTATTTTGACATTACAAGAGAGACAGTAAGAGCTTGGAAGAAACGAATTGCTGTCTTAGCTGTCCAGTGTTTTCTTCCACTGCTGGAACACCTGGCTTGGAGTACCTTTTTGCAAGAGGGGCTAGAATTGGTGGCTGTTTGTTATATGGCTGTTCTAAAGGAGTCAGTAGTTTAGCAGCTGCTTTTCAAACAGCTCAGCCATTTCTGTGCTGAGCAGGGAGGGGCAGACAGCTGGGGGCAGTCATCCATCTCCCAGGCTGGTGCCATCTGTTTGTGAATTGCTGATAGGAAATACTTAAAAGATGTCCAAAGCTTAGAGGCTGAGTGATAGAAGAAGGATGGTCAACGCTGTTACTAGTTAAAACCTGGAACAGGCAGTGGACCACAAAGAGTGAGCCTGCAATATGACTTAAGATGGGATGAAAGGTCAGTCTGATGCCAAAGCTACCAGGTCACAGGTGGTCCCTCCCATCCCTATTCTGAAATTACTAGGTAAATTTGCCTTTATCTGGAAGGGATAAGTTATCATTTCATGTTTTCCCCAACCTCAAAGAGTCAGTAAAAGTAGAACTGAAAAGCAAACACATAAATCCAAAGAAGCATAAAACATATGCTGCCTGTCCTAGTTCATAAACACTTCTTCTCCTTGAGGGGAGTGAGGAGCATGATTGCTATTTAAAAGGTTATGGAAACCTTCAAGGTGTCAGTCTTCAAATGCTTTCCTCTATATTGTAGTTTAGCATTTTACTTGATGATATTTCAATCAAAATTACTGGAACATGCTGAGAATGTGTTCAGTGTATGTTCCAGGTAATCGCAAAATTTGTATTTCTGCTGTGATATCCCTCAGAGAGATAATTCTTATCCCTTACATTATTATGATCTAGTGAGCTGTAGAACAGCCCTTTATCCCATGGTTTTGGTAAAAAAAAAAAAAATAATCTCCTATTTTAAACTCTAGAAGACAGACAAAACTTGGATTCGTAGACAATTGGTCAGGATGCAGTCTTTGCCCTCCCCTGTGGTGGTAGGTGTAATATTTTTGGAGTTGCTCAATAATGAGGTTTTGCTTCACTCAATCATCTTTCAGCTTTGCGTTTGTGTGGCTCTGATTCTTTGTTGTCGACTAGACAAAGCCAGACTTCTGGAGACATAAGCAGTGGGTTAAACTTCTGCTGGAGTTTGTCTTGCTTTTCCTTCCATCTCCTTTGTAAACCAAGTTTATGGTACTTTGTGTTAAACTGTAGGTCAGTTTAACTGGTGTTTTCTCCATGCAAGCATAAAAAGAAATATTTTTCCATGAATTCCAAGCATTTCCTGAATATTGAGAAATTTGCCACTTTTGAAATACCAACCCACCAGGAATCTTCTTGCAGTTAATAGTACTGGCTATGGCATCTTTCCTTAACATACTTAGTACTGAACATAAATATAATTGCAATTTTATTGTGTTCTACATGTTACCAAAATTATTGTAACTACTTTTGTGGGGGCTTCATTCTGTTGTTTCAAAAAAGGACACATACCTTTTCTAGTCCCTTTTGATTTTTAGCAACTTTGTAGTCCCATCTTTTGTCTGTCAGGCTTAAAACCAAGTGAGCTGTGTACTACTACATTTTTCTCACTGTACATGTGTACAGAAACAGAGTTTTCATGTTTAAGTGATTTCCTTCATTTGAAACATTGCATTACCCTTATGGCTCTTCCTCTGACTTTTTCATTTTTAAATTTCAAACTTCTAGTAATTCTCTAAAATAGAGTTGATTTGTAGTGGAATATTGTCAAAAAGGCACTTGGTCAGATTTTTTTTTTTTTTTTNNTGCATTGTAGATAGCATGTCTGGTTTAATTGATTTCAAATTTAGTAGGCCAGCTTTATAGCTGGCTACACTGTTTTGTAGGTGTATCCACTCATCTGCCTTTTAACTGAGAGACTGTTTATATTTCATTTGTCAGCCTTTTTCCTTGTTGCGTGTTATTGCGTTGCTTCTGCTCTACTTCTGGATAACTTTTTTCTTTTACATTTTGAAACCTACTTCATTCTTTCACAATTGGGCTCAACACTATGAGTTGCTAATTTGCTCTTACAAATACCTAATGTTTGTTAATATTTAAAAATTCAGATTGAATTCAAAATCTGGGAATAAAAACCAGATATGGAAAATGAAAGTTAATAATGCCTGGTGACCTGGGTTTCTTCTTTCTTTAAAGCAAGTGCATGTAAAGCTATCTTCTGGACAGGTCTCTGCAAACACATTACCAGAAAGATCTCAAAAACATGGAGTGAGTTCTGAGAAGAGCAAGCATACCAGACTTAACATTGAGCTCTGGGAGCTGAAGGGACTGATTTAGGAGGAAAGATTAAAGTAGCTAAATATACATAGCTTGGCTAAGTGATGACTGAAAGGTGGAGGGTGGGGGGACACATAATAACAGTCTAAAAATATTTGAAGGGTGTTAACATTTAGGAGGGAGAGGGATTTTATGTGGAACATGTGAGCATGACTAGGATTAATGGGGGAGAAAGAAAGAATATAGAATGAATATCAGCAAAAGCTTCAGGACAACATGGTGCTCAGTGCTGACGGATCTCCTCTGAAGAGCTAGAATGGAAATGCTGTCCTCAGGGACTTCTAAAATTGTATCAGACAAAACTAAGGATTGTATTTGTAAAACTACTCCCAAAGAATGGTGTGTGCTGCACATGCGCATGTGTGTCTGTGTTTTACATGAATGAGAGGAGGATTCCAGATTGGAAGTGCTGTGGTCTTACACAGGAAACAAGAGAACAGTGGGCATTAGGTGGATTTACACTGTAAACATCTGCATTTTTTTGTAAATTGTTAGTATTGTGATTCATACTACCTGTGGTTTCGTGACATAGTATGTTTATTAGACTGATTGATGCAGGAACCATTCGTTAGGTCTGAAACAAAAAGAGCAGACTTCTAGGTAAATTCCAGGAGTGCTTTCTCAGAGTTTGTCTTCTGTCAATTAGTCAAACATTGAGTAGAGAAGGATGACAGCATTCCTCAAGAAAGGGTGTTCATATACATAGAGGGAGCTGATAACGTCAGTATGCAAATGGCGTGGTCAACATGCAGATTGTGTGGAGACCTGGCATAGGAAAAAAGGAACTCCCTTCTTCAGTGCAAGTAAGGAAAACCTATCACATGAACTTTCTTTTAAAGTCTCTTTCAAAGGCATTCCTTATTTCTTAAGCAAAACCAGTGTGAGACAACATAACGTTTCCATTTTCTAGTGCCCAAAATGAAGGAAAGCTGCTTGTTCAGAAACAGCCAGTATTACAGCTAAAAGAACAAGCAGTATTCCCATTCATGTGGGATCCAGATAATGAGCACAGGAGAACTAGGGCTGTCTATTGGTTTAAACAGTTGCTCATTAGCTAATCCATAACAAGCCCTGTATTGTCTGTGTGTGGTGAAGATCTGGGCAGCAAAACTGGGAAGGCTGTGTGCAGTTTGTGCCCAGACAGATGGTCTTGTAAATCTGTTGGTCACTGGCAGAGCTGCCTGAAACCTCTGGGGCCTGGGTACACCTGCTGCTGAAGGGTGCATAGCCAGCAGCTGTTGCTCTTTGCTGTCACCTTGAACTTGTGACCCATGTTCTGGGTTCTCCTTCACATTCCCAGAGTCTCACTCCATGCACATAAACAGCCAGAGTCTTGCTTTGTCTCTGGCTTCTTGAACAGGAAACGACACTGTTTTCATGTGAAATGCCTTTAGAATCACTCTTCTTTCCTCTGGAGTTTGATTTGTACAATAGTTGCAAATGCCTTTCCAGGAGCTTTGATCGGAGTGCGTGGGCAGGAGTGCAAGGAGTGTAACCAATGCTTGGTGAGGTAACCCAATAGCAATGCCCAAGTTGTTGACTGCAAGTGCTGCAGGCACAGGCCCGTTTCTAAGCACGGCAGTGTTACAGGGAAACACACGAGCACATGTGGCATTCAGCTCAGTATTGCTTTCAACCCTGACCGGGGATTATGAGCATTCCTGCATATAAGCACAGCATCATTGTCCTTAGTTGCAGAATCATAGAAAATGGTGCTGGGAGAGACCTTCAAAAATGATCTCATCTGCTCCTGGGCCCAGACACAAAGCCAGTTCTACTTAAGCTGTTCATGTTGAGTCTGATCCTTTATGGCTGGAATTGGGGGAAAATGATTTGACAAATCTGAATACAGAAGCTTTCGTCTAGAAGGTATCTAAAGCACGTAGATATTTGCAAATTTCCTTCTGGATCTATGTGCATTTTTAGGTATCTCTGCAGCTTAAATAGTTTTGTCACCCTCATGTTCCCACTCTCCTGCCTGAATCATGGTTGCCCAGTTATCTGTCAGACTTACACTGTAAATTCAGTCAGGGAACAGGTACTTAAAGAATCTGGAACAGAATTGTGCTGTTGTTAAGAGAAGAAAGAGAACAGTGTGGGAACGAACAGGGAATATCACAAGCCACTCTAAGGAATTTTCATGAGCTTGGCAGAATTCAGCTATTACCTAGACCAATTCCTAGGTGGCAATTATTTAATCTTTGTTTCTGCCAGGCTTTTCTGTCCAGATTCTCTTTTCACATGTTACAGACTATGACATCTTTAACAACTGTTCTTGCTAATGTTGGTATGATGTGGAACTGTTCTGTGTTGAGGCCAAGGGTCTATTTCCTTCAGAAATGGTGAGATGACCATATGGTTCACAGCAGAAGAAAAGATGGAGCTGCCACTTCTGTTTCCTTGCTCCCCTGCTCTGCTTCCAGTTTTGTGCTCCTGTTCTTTAGGCTAACTTCAGTTTCTAGCAGACTCCTTGTGGATCCATGTTAGATTGCTAAACTGATAGCAAAGTATATTGGCAAAATGAGCTGGTCAGATTTCTGCCAGATTAGAGTTGAACTGACCCATGGAACAGTCTGGTGAGAGGAAGGAAGGGGAAAAGGCAACCACTTTTTTCAGGAATGTTCAGCCATTTGTTTAAGCTGAATCTATAACTTAATGGCGTAAAGTGATCAAGAACAGTAACTGCACTGTAAATTATGATGGCACAAACTGAAGTTGGGTGGTGGCAGCCATTCTACTTAAAAAACCAGTATTCATTTATTCGTGAGCCTCCTTGGGGCTGTGGAATTCTCAGTCATTTGGCTGGGACTGGATTGTGGTGGAGTCTTGGGTGCTAAGTGAAGCAGTCATAACTCTTCACAGGGCTAAACCAGACCAAACCAGATGCCCTGAGAACTGCATGGTCTATGCTGGTCATGCAGCAAGTGGCTGCACAGACCTCACAGATCCCTTTTAGCTCTAATTTCTGTCATAGCTGAAGCTATGAGTCCTTGATAAGCCTGTCACCTGGGCACATGCACAAGATTAGCGCTTGGGGCAGAAATCTGCCAGAAACTCTGTACTGCTGGTGCTGGCAGGGGCAGCTGACCACAAAATCTGAGGAAGGGCTAAAGTTTTTGCTATTCCTTAAGACAACATCACTGAGAATTGCTTTCAGATGCCCTACAGTTATTGTAAGATACCAAAATGAGCAGACATTTATTGATCTAAGGAAGACTTTAGAAGTTGTCCAGATCTGCAGTGTAGAACTTGGGCTGATGGGAACTGGAGAATGCTATTACATTTAAACATTGGTTTCAGTGCTACCCTCAATAGTCAAGCTTCTCTGAACCCGGGCCTTGGTAAGTAAAGTATCTTTGTGCCTCTATAAGGTCATTCTCAGGTGTCCCAAGAGCCTGAAAGCTGTTAGTTTGACACGCCTTTCCATGTAGGATTGTTATTGGCTCTTTCAGGTGTTACCTGATACACTGTCTGGCATATGAAGGACTCACATTACTATATGCAGCTGCTTTGGTGTGATGGCGGGATTTCCCAGCCAAACTGAATCGAAACATTTTCTGTAAGGTTCTCAGCAGCCTTAGCTCTGGGAAGTACCAGAACAAGTCCCAGCTCTGCTCCTTTTGCAGCTCTTAACGTGTATATGGAGGAGTACTTATTGGATGGATTAACTTACATTTCTGCGGCCTGAGGCGATAATGTGGGAAAACACAGCTGATGAGGACATTCAATTTATGCACTGAGAAGCACTCCTAAAGACTGAGGTGTGGTGAAGAGCTGCATAGCCCGGAGCGTCGCATTAGGCTGATGGGGAGGGACTTCTGCCTGCATACATTGCTGTATCTTAGTAAATGCTCATCTTTACAAGGAATAATTCCACATGCCCTTGGGGCAGTAATTAGAAGGCAGTTTAACGCTGTTTAGCCTTTAGACAAATGATGCAAGCACAGGAAGTGCTTTGCCCATTTTCTTACCAGCCTGTTTGTGTGTGAGGGTTAGGTGGAGTACAGTTCCAGGCTACAGTTTCTCTGGTGGCAAAACTGGTTTAAGAAGTTCTACAATGATTCTTTCCCTGTTCTGTTTGCCTTGCCAATGGCGTGGTTAATTTGACCACAAAGTGAACTAGTTCACTAATCCAATTAGAAATAGGCGGATGGGAGGGAAAACAAAACAAAAATCCAAATGGGGACGGTGAGTTTTATTTTTTAATTATTGATAATTAGAGTGGTGTGTGTCAGTGTTTCCTCCTCTGTCCCCCCTCCCCTTTTCCCATCAATTTAGTTGGTACAGCTGTACACAGGAGTTGATGGAATGTTGCAGGAGGAGGAATGACCAGCTAAGGAGAGGGAAACCTCTTCAGATTGTTTTGTTGATGAAAAATTTTTTACTCTAACTACACCCATGGTGACTGACTTTTTGTTTATCTCCTGTACTTGTTTGGAACCAATAAGAAGCTTCCCCAAACCTGCAGGGTCTGTAATTGTTATCCCCCAGCCATACACCTTGTGTGAAGCCTCTTAAACTGACCATCAAGAAACAGCAGTTTCTAAATGAGGGTAGCAGTGCTTGTGTTTCTGGCGGTGAATTTATGCTGTACAGTGGAAAAGGAGAGGAGTGAACACTAAGCTTTCCAGCAAAAGACCTTTTACACAAGAGAGGGCTTCAGTGTTTAGACCAGTTAGTAAATGAGACAGCTGAGTTTTATGACCTCTGACAGACAAATCAGCCGACTGCCATGTGAGGGGCTTGACTGGTACATTCTGCCCAGCAAAGAAAGCTTTGACTTAGTCATTACAGAAGAGGAAGGAGCTCAGAACTTGCACAGTCAAATGATGGAAACAGATATGTTGGAGAAGAGCTGACAATGTGATGGTGCTAATCACTTCAATATCATGTTTTAAGGCTTCTGACTGTTTTGATATTTTTCAGAAGTACTGGCTCATCCTTCTTTGATTCTTCATCTCAAAATCCTCTTATTGTAGGGACTGCATGAGCTCAGAGAAACTCTTGTGGAAGGTTAATTCTGGGCAAATTCAAGCATGGAATAAATGATCAGAGTGAGGAAATTTTCCTCTCCTGGCTGAATATAAAATTCATTGGTGTGTGTAACTATGCTATGGGAACTCGAACCTTGCTATTGAGCACTGAAGTTCTGCACTGGTGGGGTTGAAGATGTCTTCAGAGGATAGGTCAGTGCCATAAAATACAATATGGTTTTCCATGGTCTCTTTCATGGGAAATGATCACAGTATGACTGTCATAGTGATGTATTCAAGTTCCTTTATTGCCTCCTGAGTACAGGAACCTAGCAAAATCTTCTCACCAAGGCTTTGGTAAGAAAACAAGGTTTGTGAAAAAGGGAAAAATCATAATAAATTTAGCATTAAAATTATATTACATCAGTAAGAGTTGAGTGTCTGTGCATCTTGAGGAAAAGATTGGATTAACCATCAGAAAGACAAAAATGTGGTTTCTGACACATGTAGCCCTATTTCTGGAATAGCTGATGTCCAGGAAGACATTTAGCATAGTTGGGAGGAGGAAGCGGTGCAATGAGAGATGGGAAGTAAGGCTGTGCAGACAGCTATGGATGGGGCAGACCCCAGTGGCAGTTAGTCCCATATGGACATGCGCCACACACTGCTTTTGTCAAAAAGTGTCTTTCTGGTAAGACTTGGGTGGCAGTTAGTTTTGCTTTGTGTGCACAGAGAAACACTGACATTTGGTGGACAGATGAGGTGTCCTTACCTTCCCTCTTTTGTCTAACTTGTCTGATGCACACAGTTCATTATGTTTATGCTGATTGTAACCAAGAGTTAGTTAAATAAGTTCAAGGAGACAGTCATGTCCCAGGAGATATCATTAAATGACACAAAGAGATTGAAATGAGAGCTGAGGTGACTTTCTTGACCTCGCTTTGATAAACCTTTCACTGGATACAGCTGGATAGTTGCTTCTCTTACAGAACTACTTAGAGGTAGTTGCAAATGTTTTCTTTGGGTACAGAAAGATACAGAATCTGCCAAGAAACAGATACTTTCAGGCCATTTCCCACTGAAAGGATTTTGCAGAAATTACTGCATTCTTTGATGTCAGTTTCTTCGGCAATGAGTGTGTGAGGAAGTATAAGTCCTAAAGAGATACTGCCTACAAGAGGCAGAGTAATTAATATACCTTTACTGGCAGAAAGTCAGCACGAAACTTTAAGGTAGGACTGGAAAATGCTTTCTGTGGTAATGGGAATTCCCTTGATTATCTATCCCCCTTCCTTACAGGAATGATGAATGTCTTTGTATTTGTTTGTTTGTTGGGGGTTTTTTTGTTGTTTGGCTTTTCTTTTTTTTTTTTCTTTTTTTTGGTGCTACCAGTACCTTTATTAGCTTCTCTGCTGTTATATTCTAAGGTGCACAGGCATGGAACGGAGAATCCCAAAGCCTCCTTATTCACTTCTCTTAGCAATTCCTTCCTGGATAACTACTGAATGCAAAATTTTGCAATTTAGCGTAAGACAGAATGGAAGCTAAATCACTGCCCTTGGAAGTTTATCTGTTAAGAGTGAGAGGTAAAGAACATAAGAGAGTATCTCTTGACTACTTTTCTTTCATGACATGCTTCCAAGGGGAAGGCTCCAGGGAGGATAAAGGTGCTGTGCCACAGTTGGAATGTTGGCTGGAGCTTCGTGAAACCCAATGCGCGGTTTCGACAGAGGAGTCACAACTGTTGGCAGGTTCTGGTGACCATGGCAGACCTCAGCGGGAGTTATTCTAAGAACACAACATATGATCAGGTTACTGAGGGACACTTTACATGGTTCTAAAAAATGAACCCTCTGACGGTTTATGACAGCTCTGCCCCTTCCAGCCAAGTGAGGAGTGCTGGTCGTTGCTGACCCTGCAGCCACGGTTGTGAAACAAAGAAAGTGCCTCCCAGAGCCCATGAGCCTACAGACTTCCAGCCACATAATACCTGCTTACATCTAACTACTGATAAGAAAAACAAAAGACATTTAAGACTTGCTTCTCTTGCAGTTTTGATTCATGTTAATTTAATACTGCCTTGCTGCAGTTTACTGGGCTTGGCAATTTACATAGTTCTATATTTAGTAATCCCTGTGATGAATGTCTTTGTAGAGTGATCTGTTTGTTGGTGGTTTTTTTTTTGTTTGAGTTTTCTTTTTCTTTTTTTTTTCTTCTTTTTGCTACCAGTACCTTAATTAGCTTAATATAACCTGCCACTTTTCAGTTTTAACCTAACTGTGGGGACACACTTCTGGAATAGGAAGAGTGTATGAGAGATATTAGCAAGTGGGAAGTGAATTCTAAAACTGGAAATTTTGATGATCCACAATTAAATGCTCTCTGTGTAGAGTTTCTTTCCAGCAAATTTCTGTACTGGCATCTAATATCTGCAATTCGTACAACAATCTCCCCTCCCACTAGTCTTTTTCAGTGAAGTACATGGCCTGAGAGAACTTTGCAGTTTTTGCTGCTGCTGTTGTCAAAGACAAACAGTTAAATGCACATTTATGGAAATACCTCCCAGTTTCCCAGGCTTGACTACAGTTTATTGTCTCTCCTCCCTGCTTCCTACTCTGTTTCCCTTCTTTTGTTCTCTCTAACACTCAGTCCCTCTTAATTCCTTTGATGAAGTGCTGGGTGACGCAGGAGATTGGCATCACTGTGCAAAGGTCTCTGCCAGTTCCTGCTCTTTTTTTTCATTTTGTTTTGTTTCCCCTCTGGTGCTCCTTGTTTCTAGCTGCTTCTCTTCTCTGCGTGGATTTTGAATGGGCTACAGTCCTTTCAAGGTTGCCTCTGCTCTGGCGTGGGTGCTGCAGTTGCCTCAAAGTGTTCTTCTGTCATGGAGCAACTTTTTCCAAGATTACTTTACGAGCCATATCCCCAGCAACATCCCCTACCACATCTCTCCTTTTCTCCAAATTCATTTTTTTACATACCTTGTATTTCTCCTGTGCATTCTCATGTCTCCTTTTGTGGCTCCTCATGTGTCTCCTGTTCCTGGTGGCTCTTGCCCTTTTCAAAACATGTTTGAGCAAAGGTAACTTGTGCTCCTCTGACTGGTTGAGGATTTGATGGATTGATTGTTATTTTCATCCAGTTTGGGGGTGGCTGGAATTGACTGTGACTGGCACAGAGCTGTTCATGACATCCTCTCACACCAATTACCCCTGCGGCCCCTTACTGCTGAAGCAGAATAGTGTTCTGTCAGACTGCTCAGTCTTCGTAATTTCTTTGCATAATTGGGAATGCTACAAATACGAATTTGCTCCATAAAATTTATTGTATCTGGTTGAGAATCCATTGAAATTAGTTTTGCAAGGATGACTCATAGTTAAGCCAATGTCTGGAGAGTTCCCATGTGTTCAAATTTTCAGTATAGCCTGATATATACCCTTTAAAAGTTTGCCTGAAATTCTCCACATCCACTTCCCCTCAAGGCTAGTTTTTCCTCTCTTTTCCATTAACTCGTTCACCTTGCCCCTCAAAGGGTCTTCTTGTTGTACAAATATTATCCTTCTTATTTCTTTATCTGTAACAGGATTTGAGTGACTTGTTTTGTTCAGCACATTTCCCACTTTTGATGTATGCCAGACAGCCCTTCTGAAATTTCATTCGTATATGTTGTCATCTGTCTGAGAAGAATCACTTCAGTTGTTTCTTACCTTTCAGCTTGGATCCAAGTCTAAACAGATGGAAGCTTTGAGAAGCCATAAATATTATTGTTGGCTCTGGAGGAAGGTGGTGTGGATATGTGTCACTAGTAATTGGTCTCGGCTTTGTAAAAATGGTTTACGCGGGTTGGACGAGCAGCCAGGTGGAAGGTGGCAGAACAGCATCTGCTCCCACCAAACTCTCCCGGGCATGACACCCTGCTAAAGCAGAAACTGGGAACCGAAGAGGTCAGTGCTTACATGGCAGGGCATTGTGTTTCTGGCACAGACACGGTTCCTAATTTGTGTTTACAGGAGCTGCAGCTGATTTCTCAGCTACAGACCTGTTTCTTCTCTCAGGGGAATAAGGAGAGCTGCTATAATGACACCGTCAGGAAAAGATTAAAATCTGTACATATAAAATGCTTTCCCATCCCTGTGTGTGCATTGGTTGTGTTTCATGAACATGGCCTAACTGCAGTCATGGAAATTTGTATTCTTCTGTTTCAGAAACAGATGGAATTAAGGGCTTTGCCAGTCCTTCCCTAAAGGGTTGAATGGTCAATTTCAGCATAGAGTCTTTTCTTGCATATACTTTATTTCAGGGTTGAGTGAAATAAGAGTTTAAAATGAAAACAAGTTACAGTTTTTCGTGGAATATTAAACTACTGGAATAGTTAATACTGATAGTTTAATACTGATTTCACTTCTTACCTTTGGATGTCTGTGATGTCCTAATGTACAAATTCTCTGCCAACAAACTTTCCACAGATGATACTGGGGTTTTATAATATTGTTACAAATAAACTGCATAAGAGTTGTGGCTTTGTTTCCCAGTTAATTCCTGCTTCATTCTGCAAACACTTGCAACCATATCAAGATTCTCACAGAAGCTTCCACTTCCAACTTTTTATTGCAGTACTATCTTGCTACTACTGTGGTCATCACAAATGTATTATTTTGCAGAGCCTGCTCTTTTTCTGTCGTGTTTTCTGCCTTGAATCAGCCTAGAGTTCAGATGTGTAACTGCTGCCTTTCTGTTTCTGCTCTTTATTCTTTATTCTCTATATTTCTGCTCTGCTCTTACATAGAAAGAGAATAAAATCTGTGTGACTGCTTAGATGTGGGTGACGCAGGGAGCCCGTGTAATAAACCTGAATAGTCTGCCTGCAGGAGCCTGAAAGCACTTGTACTTCACTGTATCATATCACACTGATAAATTCTGTGTAGCTGTTTCCATGTGCTTCCCCACTGTTTTTTATTTTCTTGGACTTAGTTACACAGAATGACAGGCTCCTTTTGGTTGGAAGGGATCTCTTCAGGTTGCCTAGTCTGGCCCTGCTGCTCCAGCAGTGTCCAGTAGGTTGTGACTGTCCTCCAGGGATGGAGACTACAACCCCTCTGGGCAGCCTGTGCCAATGTTTAACCACTTTTATAGTAAAAAAGGTTCGATTTTACCTTTTTTTTTTTAACACTGTTTTAGACAGAATTTCATATGTGTTCATTTGTGTCAGTTGTTTCTTGTTCTGTCACTGGGCACTATTGAGAGGAGGGGAACTCCCTTTTTCCCTTCATTGCCTCCCATCAGATATTTATTTTATTATTATTGATTAAAAACTGCCCCCAAGTCCTCTCCAAGCTGAACAGACCCAGTTTTCTCAGCCTCTCCTCCTATGAAAGACACTCCAGTCTCTTAATAATTTTTTGCTGACGTTTTTACTGGACTCTCTCTAGTATGTC
This sequence comes from Orthonyx spaldingii, assembly GCA_013397795.1. NCBI lineage: Eukaryota > Metazoa > Chordata > Aves > Passeriformes > Orthonychidae > Orthonyx > Orthonyx spaldingii. Next base: position 414,882 of record VZTJ01006151.1, on the reverse strand, counting down.
CACACCTTTCCCATGCTGCAGAGACCAGAACTGGACTCAGTACTCCAAACGTCGCCTCGACAGTGCTGAGTGGAGCTGAAGGATCACTTCCCTTGACCTGTTGGCAACTGAGATTTGCCGTAAGGGTGCATTGCTGGCTCATTGTCAGCTCATTGTTAACTGGGACCCCATCCATCCGTTCAGCCAATTTTCATCAACCCCGTTGTCCAATTATCTGGCCCATATTTTGTCAGTTTGCCTGTGGGGATGTTATAGGAGACTGCTCCTAAAACTCAGGCTTCTGCCATGTGTCCTAGTAAGTTCCTTTCTAAGAAAGGAGTTTGACAGAATCATCCTGCTGCTGCTCTGTATAGATACGTAATGGAATTATCTATATTTTTCACTGGGGTCATTGCTTTCTGAACTTGTATTTGCATTATTTTTCTGTTCCAGGCCGAAATGAGTTGATTGCCCGCTATATTAAGCTGAGAACAGGGAAAACACGCACAAGGAAACAGGTAAGTGTACAGTTTTCTCTGTAAGCATTAGCTTCTCTGGACCACTAGAGACTGAGGGCTAATGAGAGCAAATTTCTTGCTGTTCTCTTGTTGATAGTTTGTGACTTTGCTGGAAAGAGGTTGTGCTGAGCTGGTTAATAAGAATGGCAGGAAGAGTCAGCTCAGGCATTTTACAGTAGGTTTTTAATCCTCATGTCTCCCAATCACATCGTGACCCACAAATTCTTCTACTGTTAAATAGTGTGATTTTTTGTTTGGCCTATTAGTGAATGCTTCAGGGAACATCATCAGTTGTTCTCTGCATGAAGATTCCTTGTTCAGCCCAGGCAGACAAGACAGCAATGATGATTTTGCAAACACCTGCACACAAGATGAAAAAGGAATCTTTGTAATTTGGGAATGAATATCCAGGCTATGCTGGACAAAGCACTGAGCAGCCTAGACCTGCCTTAGACGGCCTATCTTTGCTGGCCCTCCACCCCATTTCATGGCACAGGAGTTATGTTCAGAAGAGCAGCTCACTGAACCCCTAATCCCTCCTATCCCCAACCCGAAATAACTGCCTATTGCATAAGGTGCCTAAAGTATGTTTACTTCTACAAGAAACTACCAAGTGTTCCTCTGGAATGAAGATGCATTTTGTCTTTCTATGCAGGTATCTAGTCACATCCAGGTCCTGGCAAGGCGGAAAGCTAGAGAGATCCAAGCCAAGCTCAAGGTATGACGGGTATCCCTTAACATACCACACAAGCCCCCCCCCAGGTCAGCTATTCCCTCTTTGAATAGCCTTAAAAAAGCCTGAGAGTAGTCACTGAACTGTGGTAAGCTGGAGAGGAAAAGGTTCTTCCCAGGAAATGTTGTGCAGACATTCATTATTGTTGAAGCTCTGTGACGTCTGGAGCAATTCTATTTAAAGAATAAAGAAACAATAACTTTTTAAATTTCATGTGTCTTATTGCTACCTCTGACTTATGCTGTTGTCATTCAAATGTGAAAGATCCTTAGACTTAGGAGTGTGCAAAGAGTGTTTATCTGAGAAGGAGGGGTTTATGGTTACAAATGCTGACCAGTAAGCAGTCCCTGGTATTGTGGTGGCCTTGGGAAAAGGCAACCTTACAGTTACTACAGCACCAGCTCCCCCTCTGCTAGAGGTGGTGATGTGCAGTTGTCCACTGAGAGGAAGCAATAAAGCCAGCTGGCATCTTCTCAGGTAAAATGGTGCCAACTGAATAGACTTTGCTCCTTGATTAATTCAGATCTGATTGGAAGAGGCCTGAGCTAATGAGAAAATGGTTGAATACTTGCTTGAGAAAAGCTGTGTTTTCCTTTCCATAGGAAAAGCTCCGAGATCACCCTAATGAACCTCTTGACATTTATTTCCACTCAGATTTGATGCAGGCAAATGGTTTATGTGCTCAGGCTGAATTGCCAGAAATGTTGAGAAGGTCAAGTTTGTATGTGACAATTGCACAAGAGGGTGTCCCCTGTTAGAATGTGAGCTATCCAGAAAGGGCCTGCTGAGCAGGATGGGAGGTCTGGACCTAGTTATGTCACTGAGACAGCCAGAGAAGGAAGGTGAATGCTGACCTTTCTGTTTGGTATGGCCATAAGTGATCTGGAAGGAAGAGTGTTTGCTTCCCTGATCTTCCATTCTTCAGGTGACAATAACCGTGACAGCCCAGTCCATCCCTGACTGTTGAGGGGATGGCTGTTAGGATGCGCTTCCTCTTGGCTGTCTGGGCAGCTCCTCGCTGGGCACCAGGGCAAACGGACTGTCCTGTGAGTGAGCTCTTTGCACTCAGTGTTGCCCAGTGCTGATGTGCACGCAGCTCTATTGCAAGCAGTGATTGCCTCTAAACCATGACTGCACCCCCCACATCCCAGCCCCATTTCAGAAAATTGTGCTGTGTCTTTTATTAGTCTGTTGTGTTTCCAGCTGCTCTGATAAAGAGAAGGAGGCACAAATTCCAACTATCTAATTCAGTGCACCCAGGTAGGGCTGCCTAAGCTTGAGACCTGTGGTGCTATTAAGTGGTCAATTCAGGTGGAGGCCTGCTGGAGAGGCAAGTTAGAGCGAGCAGGAAACAACAACTGCCCAGGGTGTTAAAAGCCTGACTGCTGCTTACATCTGTAACCTTGATTCTGTTCCTTGCGTGTCACAGCTCTGGGGCTGGGCATGATTGAAAAGCCAGTCAGCCGAGCCTGTTTCCACTTAGCTCACAGGAGCTGGCCAGTTTTGTTCTCAGGGAACGAAGGTGTCTCAGGGAGCTCCATGGAGCCATTGGCTGCTGTCCTTTTACACCACCCAGGCCATGCTGTGAGCTCTGCCCAGCTGCCTGCAGAGAACCCTTCCCAGGAGCAGGCTGTTCCTTTCTGCCTGCAGTGACAAGTCGGGAGCACTGATTCAACTCATTTGCTTCTTTGCTTTCACTGGCCATTTCCATAGAGCAAGGAAATGAAATCACAGAAACTGCTGCCCTTCTTCCCAGGTCCTGCTGACAGCTGTGTGTTCTATCACTGTTCATTTTCCGTAGCAAGTACACGTTTTCATGTTTATATCCTAGCGATCAGAGCAGCTACATGATGACTTCTCAGAGCAGTCACTGCAATGCTGCCATCTCCCCACAAACTGGGGTGTCTTTTTTAAGTGTGCACTGTGTCTGTAACAGCTAGAGGTGGGAAATAGGGTAAAGCTTGAAGAAAACTCTGCTCCAAGAAGTCAGTAGTTTTTCCATGCCCTGGGTGGCTAATAGATGTCATCTGCACTAAGGAAAAAAAATGGGAAATTGTGGTGATATGGTATTATTATTACAACCATCATAATCACCATCATCATTATTATGTGTTCTAAGAACAATAAAAGAAAATACAAACATTGCAAATGTTTGGCAAATTGCTCCCTTTTTCCTTTTTTTTGTCTTCCTTTTTTTTTTTTTTGTAATGGAATACACTTGAAATGAGTACAGAAGTGTTAGCTGAAACAGAAAAGAGATGTCTTTTCTAAAAACATGCTCTTTCCAGCAGTCTGTCAAGCATTTAAACAAAACAAAAACACAGCAGAGGTTAATAGGTAAAATACTTTCCTTCCTTAATCATTTTACATTTTCTTTTAAGTTTTAATACCTCCACAAGTAAATGCATCTTCCCCATAAACTCACGTATAAACTCAGGTAGACAAATACAGTTTTTCCAGTGAGAAAATAAGGGAAGAAAAAAAATCCTTATCTGCAATGGTACATGGAAAATAGTCTTTATGTATATTAAGAACAAACCTGAAAATAATAATTTCCCTTAAAAGTGTAGGTAACACGTCAATTATTCCCTAAGGCATCATTTAAACTGGATTCTGAAAATGCTTCCCATAGCTTTGGAGAATATTAGGAACTTTCTCAGCATTTAAAATGTTTCCCTTCCATTCCCTTGAATGGTACTAGCAGGAGTCACAGATGCTCTAAAAAAAGATGTTTAGGTTTTGCCCATTTCTACTGATCATTCCACTTGAACATTGGCATTTATTATTGAGATTTTTTGTATGCTTCCTCCACTTTTTTTTTTTTTTTTTTTGTTAGACACATTAGGCTCCTTAGGCTTTGAACTTCTGAAAACCTTAGATAAATTGGAAGGGTTAGAAAGAATGGAGGCCCGAGGGTGAGAACTTACTTCAGTGGGAAGTGAGAATTACTGAAGAAGACAACAAGGGCTGCTGTACCTCTTTCAGCAGTTTCTTCAAGCCATGAATTAATCTGTGTGTTTTGTGGTAATTATAATGACACAGATAAATGTGGAATGTTTGAAGGATGAGGATTAATTGTAGGACATGTAGGAGGAAAGGCAGAATGTGGTGAAGTGTTTCTGTTTGTCTATTTATTCCTTGAAAGAAGAAATGAAGAATGCTATGTGTTTTATAAATACCTCAGACCCACTAATTGTGGCACTGTCATGGCCTGTAAAAATGTGTGTAAATCTACAGTTCTGTTAAAATACAAAAAGGAATATATGCCCTGGAGATTATTAAGGTTTCAAGTTTCTCTGGAGATGGGAATAAAATTATGAACTTTACCTGAGATGAATGCAGTCCCAAATTGAGGTAGTCTTTTTTGCAATGATGACGATAAGCTCTTTTTGTGACGTTTCCCTCAGAGGTTTTTTTTTTTAATAATCAAGAGTCTTTCCCTTTGAACATTCTTAGCAATTATTAAAACACAAGAGTCAACTAGGGGTGTATTTTCCACAATAAAACTTTTTAGCTGTGTGGTTGAAAGACACAGACAGAAAGGATAAATGCTTACCCGTCTTTAAACCAGCATTTCAGACAGGATGATTAATCACATCTGAAGCTATAGTAATGAGTGACAGCCTTGCAGCTTTGAAGAGTTCTTAGAACAGTTATTGGTTAATTTGCTGCCCAGTTTTTCAGAGATGCTTGTTCCCTATAAAGAAGCTGATGAGAACCATGGTTATACAGCATTAGAGCTGGCAGCTTGTTAATCATTATAATAATCCTGTTTTTTTCTGTTTTTACTCTTACTCATAGGATCAGGCAGCTAAAGATAAAGCCATGCAGAGTATGGCTACAATGTCATCTGCCCAGATTATCTCTGCAACTGCCTTCCATAGTAAAATGGCCTTGCCTGGTCTCCCACGACCAGCCTACCCTGCTGTTTCTGGGGTGAGTGGATCAGTGTCTTGGTGGAGTTTTGAGAAGACACTCGAGTATTTGAAAAGATGCTGGGACTTGCTCAGGAAAATCCTGAGAACTGAGACTAGGCTAAAAGGCGTTGTCTCTGTAGAATAAATCTGTCATTTGGCTTCAACAGTTTTGTCCAATTCTTTGTTCACACTGATGTAAAACTGTAACAGAGTTTTACTATGTATATTTTTCTAATGATGCAAGGAAGAGAACAATCAGTTCCTTTGGATTTTCATCTGCCTGAAATGTTTTTAAGTGTCTGTATCATTTTCTTATTCCAGCATCTTGGAATACATCTGTTTGGGCCATTCTGACCCTTTCTCAAGCTTATAATTCCCAAGCTCATTCCCAGCACTTAGATCAGATGGCCCTTACATAAAATCCTTCACAGAGAAGGTCTGTCAGCATCCCCATACCTATGAGCTGGGCTTAGTGAGCTTTTGCTGAGCATTGATTTCTGCCAAAATACTCCCACGGGACTTTCCTGTGGAAAATGATCCTTCCAAGAGAGTGAGCTTCATAAAAGCTTTGAAGATGCAGGCGCAAGGTGCATGCATAATATTTAACATTAAAGACCACTTTTGGGTCAGTTTCTTTCATGTCAGTGGTAATAGTGTGTAGAAAGAAAAAAAAGGACCAGTCAGCATTTCCACAAGAATGAAACCAGGAATATAGAAAGAAGAGATAATTCATTCACATCTTTAAAAACCTGTGAGCTGCAATTTGTTTCCTCAGAAAAGAGCAAGCCTTGCTTTTCATCTCTGTCCTAAGATGTGGTGACTTTTGCCTATGTGTTTTTCTCTTGCAGTTTTGGCAAGGACCATTGCCAGGCCAAGCTGGATCTTCCCAGGAGTAAGTATTCCTTCATGTGAGCATCCAAAGCAGGTACTTCTGCTGCTTTCTCTACTGCCTGAGGAACACCATTAGCTATTACAAGAGCTATGAAATGCTAAGATCTTCATTTCTCTTACAGTGGTGTTAAAACAGAACTGAGCTCCCCTGAAAGCTCTTTTCACTTGTGGGTGTTGAATGTCTCTGAATTTGGGCCTAAAAGTCTGAGAGGCATCCAGCCCAGACCTATATCCACTTGCATAGATATAAAACATACTTGCAGTTGAAAGGAAAGGATAGATAAATGGGCACCAGTGTATTAAGAGGCTGATAGGGAAGTCAGAAAAACAAATCTGGAGGGACGTCCTGCTGAACGCCTGCAGGGAAATTTTAATCTGTCCAGTCCTGGCCCCTTACTGCTTTCTGAGTCTTTCCCCATGACCCTCTCTTGCCCATGCAGAAAGATAATTTCCAAAAGACACTTATGCCACTTTTGCCCTCAGGAGAAATACTTGATCTAATCTGGGCAAACAGTTGATGAAGAATAATTTTTTGTTTGGTTGGTTTTTTTATTAACCACCTCTCTTTGTGTACCTCTGTAGCGTGAAACCTTTTTCTCAACAACCTTACGCTGTACAGCCTCCGCTTCCATTACCAGGTAGGTAAGGAAATGTAGTTCCTTCCTTTGAAATTGTATTTCAACTTCAAAAACAGCCAGCATTCTAAAAATCTTGAAAATAAAGAAAATAATAATTACCTACTAACATTTAAATGAGCCAAAACCTAATTTTTATATTATTTCCTCTTATTAGCTGTTTCCATTCTTTTACTGAGAGAGCTGAAGCTTTTAAATTTTGTTTTGTTATACAAAACTTTTCTTCCTGTTTTATAGTGGTTGTGTTGGGTTTTATTTTCTCCTGGCTCAGCAGAAAATAAAAGTTTACATAGCTCTACTGATCTTCCAGCATGCTTCATGTTCTAGGACACTGTTCTCTGTCATAACATGATTGCCTTCCTAATTTCTCCTTAATTTGAGTAACAAATGTCTTTTCCTTCTCAGCTTCCCCATTTTGAGAAGTTAATGGTGACACCTCATTCTGATGCTAAACAGTTCATATCACTGCTCCTTTAGGGCTCCATCTAGGTCCTCTTAAAATTGCTGAACATGTGTTCTCTGGTGTCAAACCCGGGTAGTTTGTCTTTTACATCATGGCCTACCCTGGCAGTGCTGTCTTAGCAGAGGGTGACTGACAAACCATTTAGAACACAGGTAGACTGAGGACCTTGTGAAGGATATTTTTGCATGATGAATGCAGCCATAAGAAAATTATGAGTCAGCTTTGACAGCGGGTGCTCTACTGGAAAGCTATTGTCGTTTTTTTCTAAATTATTGTTATATAAATCCTATGTGCTTAGGGTTTGAGTCTCCTACTGGCCTCTCATCTTCCCCATCAGCACCAGCTTGGCAAGGACGAAGGGTTGCTAGCTCCAAACTTTGGATGTTAGAATTCTCTGCATTCTTGGAACAACAACAAGACCAAGACACAGTAAGAAACACATCTTGCTTCCACCCCTCATTAATTCTGCATCTTCAGACAGCTCCTGTTCATCATGGATATGTTATACTACTCTATGTGTATGGAAATACTTGCTTCGTTGCTCTTCAGGCAGTAGAAAGGCATCCTTGGGGGAAACATCAGATATCCTCCTCTTAGAGGATACACAGTGATAGATCCAGCTCTGTGCAATGTGCTTCTGGCCTCCCTGTCCAGGGTCATGGACATTCATACACCAGAACCCAAGGCACTGAGGTCATAAGCCCCTGCCAGGCTATTCTGGTTGTCCTCTCCAGCTTTGTAAGATAGACTTGAATATAGAACCCAAAATCAGATGTTGCTAAGATCACATAAAGCCATGTGTTTCTCTGGTGTGCTGAGAACTTAAAATTGGGAGCAACTGAGATGAATTTGCATCAATGTGTTTCCATGGTGCCGCCTATAAAGTGGAAGTAGTAAGATTAGCCTGTCTCACTAAACCTTGTGATTCTGCATCTTGAGATGTGCTGTGGTGATGGGCTGAGATAGAGGAAGGTTCAGAAAAGATAATAATTTTTGGCTGGTACCTTACTGTGGGATTTCAGGCTCTTCATAGGTCAGGAACATCAATGTTTGACTGAGTGACCTGTCACAGGTAACACTCTGTGTCTCAGGTTATTTCAGACTGTATAACAGCAGCATGAGGCAATGGTTTAGGAGTGAATATAGGAAGAAAAAACCCATCAATAGTGTTTCAGAGAAGGAAGAAGCGTGGATGTATTGATAGGGAGGAAAGAACTGCATGAGCTGGTATTAGCAGTGATATTTCTATTGATTTCTCTTGCTCTTTTAGAAAATGCTATCAAATCTTCATTGACTTCCAGTAGTCTTCTGTGAGGGACAATGAATGTTCAGTATGTACTGAATGGTACTGAACAATTTCCTAACTCCGTGTGTTTCCTCTTCTTGCAGTATAACAAACACCTGTTTGTGCACATTGGGCAGTCAAGCCCCAGCTACAATGACCCCTACCTCGAGGCAGTGGATATCCGGCAGATCTATGACAAGTTCCCTGAGAAAAAAGGGGGCCTGAAGGAGCTCTTTGAAAGGGGGCCAGCTAATGCCTTCTTCCTTGTCAAATTCTGGGTAAGAGAAGGGCCCTTTATAGGGTACCCATTTGCTATGAAGTTTCTCACTTTAAAAGTTGTGACCTTGCTGGCTGTTAGAAAACTGCTGCCTCCCAACAAATTTTTCCCTGTGTAGGCAACTTAAGACAGCCACGACTGTCACAGGAGATCTTTCCTTGACCCCACAAGTCACACTTTCTGTCCTGCAGGAGGATGTATCTTTCACATTGTCCATCTGTAGAGTTGTTCTTGACTACTGTCTGAAGATTTGCTAATGGTGACTTGGACCCTCTAGAATTTTTATTTATGTATGAGTAAAGAATTCAGAGGAAATGATTCTCTGCGTACTCTTATGCATTCACTTCTCTCAGTGTTGTGTAACTCCTCAGTCAGAAGCAATACTTTTCCATCTCTTCTCTCTCTGTAGCTGCATTTTGTGTTATCCAAGTACTCATAATTTACAGATGCGTATTTAATGTGGCAGAGCAAAAGATAAGAGAAACATATAATAAAATTGGATTATGCTGATAATATATTACTGAGATGACTTCTGGTAAATTGGCAGAAATCAGCCTGGCAAAAGCTTACTCACTCAATTTGGATTTTTGTGATTTAGCAGAAATTTGCAAAAACTGTGCCATTTTGCTTCAAGGTACAAACAAAATAGCTTTGGTGATTGATATTATCATAAGTATTACGAAATTAAAAATAATAGAAGCTCAGGGCAGATGTCCACTAGATGGCTGAGGGAATGTGTAATGGGATTTGGAGCCTTTCACCTTGAGTTTACCACATAATTCAACCTCAGGTCAGAGTGAGATGATGAGAAATGAGCTTTTATATCTCATTCTCTTCATACAAACTGGCGTTAGAAAGCCTCCTGACTTGTGCTTTCAGAAGGAAGAGTTAAGTGCCTTGAGATGCAACTTCCCAGCTGTCCCAAGCCTAGCCTTCCCAGAAATGAGTTGGAGAATGTTGACTGGGAGTCTTCTGCTCAAGTGCCTGTGCCTAGAGTGTTGTTTGCTGGTGTTTTCTGGGGACACACTATTTTATTACCTGCAGTCTCCATGCTACTGAGCTGGGCCCTTAATGAGATTAGCTCCTGGCAAAGTACAACAAAGCCTGCCTGGGGTGCTCAAAACAAAAGGTGAAAGATTAGCTCTGTTCTGTCTGGGAGAGACAACAGCACCTTGCTGAGAAGTGTATCCTTTGACAGGGAATCCTTTGAAAGGCAGTGATTGCCTTTTGTGCTTTGGAAGTTTCAAGAACCAAAAGGAAGAACTTAGAGGGAGATGTTACATAGAGAGAATAAAACACTTTGAACTTCTTGACTTGAAGAGAGAGAAATCATAATGAAATTGTGATCTGGTGCAACTGTGATTTTATTTATCAAAACTGACAGTGTGCTTTTCTGCTTTTGTGGTTCAGTTTGGGGATTGTGATAACTTGTTTTTTAATATCAGAAGTATAAACGTGGCCTATGCACACAGACCAACCTCTATCACATAGATAGAGACCTAGACCAACCTCTGTCAGGGTTTTGAAAGATTCAGGTGGTGAGATGTCATTAAATTGGGCTCCTTCTGTTCCCACATGAGGTGTCTGGTGTTCAGAGGGTATCAACTCGCTGGAATTTGGCTTGATTAAAGAGATGTGACATCGGATTTGAAACATCTTTACTCCAGTGTGTACATGATGTTGTGGGGCACTGCAGTACTATACATATAAGGACAGTAATATTTCTGGGTTTGGTTTAATGTTTTGACTTTCTGATTCTTTTTTTGGTACCCTTGCATTGTTGAATCCCATCTGGAGTTAACATCAGGTTTTATTGGTGGCAACATTACGGGTTGTCACTTAGAAATAGGCAAAGTTTACAGGTCAAGTCATTGGTTAAATGGAATCTTCTAAGACTTTCAAGAAGCAAATAAAGAAACACTTTTCACAGATAAGGCAATATGATTAAAAACAAAAAAGGAAGAAAACTAGATTTCAGTAGAAATTTTTATATTCCTCTGCATTTTTATACTTTCGTAGTGGTATGTGCTAGGGTGCTTTTTCATTTGCCTGATAGCTTTGGACAACTATACAAATACACTATTGATATTCAAAAATGTGTTGGATAAAGTCATTACCACACTGTTGAATTTATAACATCATTTTAGGATAAAATGATCAGTAGAATTAAATACTTGAAGGGATGTTTTGAGATGTAGAGATATGGTTGATTTTTCAGAGGTTCTGAGTTGAAGTTGTGGTAGCAGGTGACAAAGACTTTAAGAAAACAAGCAATGAATAAGCTGGGGTTGGATATATGCAGTTTTAGGCTTGAAGAACCCAAAGCATGAACCTACCATTGCTACAGTAAGCATTGAATATACCAGATAATCAGTTGTGCACCAGAAGCCTAATTCTAAATGCAAGGGTTGAGGTTTCTTGAGGTTTCTTGACATCAGTGGTAGCATTGAGGATCTAGTATGACTGAGAAAGAGATGTTCATGTTTATTCAAAGGCGCTTTAAATTATTTATACAATAGATAAGAGTTAAAGGTTGATGAATTTGAAACACAAGCAATGTTGCAGTGTTTGTGATTCTTCCTTGATTTTGGCATTGGGAATTTGGTACAATGAACTGATTTTTGGACTTGAGCTGGCAAGCTGTGTATGACATCTGTGTGACATTTCTCTGTGCTCCAAGTGCATTCTAGCACACGACAATGAATGTGAGACATTAGCCTCCTGACACATGGGCAGTGGCAGCCCTGCTCTTTTCCAGGCTAATATTATCTCTGCCACCTGTTCCTTGCTTCTCCCCGTGAACTCCTCCTATATGGATTGTTATTAATAGCTGGGGGAAGAGGCATTCTCAGGGCTTTGCATGTTGGTAGAATGGTGCACTTGCATCTTGGAGCTTTCAGAAGTTGTGAGACTCTGGATGGAGACAGAAGGAAAATGACAAACCTGGAATTCAGGACAGGTAGTGCTTTGCACAGAGCAGCCATCTGTAGAGATGTGAATCAGGGGAATTTCTTAGGAGCCCTGTCCTGCCTGTGAAGAATATATGTAGAATAATTTGTTCTTGGCGATAGGCAGTCAAATCACTGAGTGTTGTCTTTCAGCTAAATGAAATATACTTTTGTGGGAAAGCGCTGAAGGGGTGGGCTGGAAACTGCTGTCCTGCACTTAGGTTCTCTCCTGCCACAAGCAAATCCAGTCAAAACAGCAGCAAAGCAAATAGCCCTCAGCATCCTGTCTTGCTCACTGGATGCCTTCAATCCTGACCTGGCAGAAACTGCCTGGAGAGCAAGGAATGGCAATTTGGTCCCCATGTCCATTCTGTTCTTGGTACTCCTGAGGAAATAAACAAGACAGCAGCTAGAAATAGAGAATTTTATGATTTTTGCACACATTCATTTCACCTGCCATCATCAGCACCACCTCCAGCTGCTGCCTTACGTAAGGGAATCTGCCAATGGCACTTCTTTCACCAAAGTTGTCCCCCACAGTGTTCAACAGTATGGAGATTACTGGCAGCAAAAAGCAGATGGAAAGACTGAATTGCTGAGGGGAATCGATCTGCTGGATGTCAAAATAGCACAATCTTATGGTGGGCTGGCTAAGTTGCAGCTACCCATATTGTCAGCAAGGCTATTTTGGCTAGTTTGGAAACTCTTCTTTCTTTTTTGGAGGGTGAATCTGCAGTGGCTCAGCTTTTGGACTGTTTTGGAAGAATTGTTCAGCATATGCCTTTCCGTCACCCACAAGGGACCTGTGTGCAAGGTATTGGAAAACCATTGGTTCTCATGGCATTTAATGCCACTTGGACTCTTGTCTAGTCATTGCTTCAGATAGGCTGATTCTTAAAGAGAAATTTTGATTCACAGGCTCATTCTAGTAGGAATGAGGCCTTCCTCAATAATCAGTTGTGAAACTCACTCCTACTAAAGAACAGACAAACATCTTTGCTTAATATATGGTTAGAACAGTGCACAATGCTAACTTTTCTGTAGTTCTTTCTTGGGGTTGCAGAAGTGATGTGATACACTCAAACTTACCAAAGCGTTTTGGTTGCTAAGAGACTCAGACAACAATGATTTAAAAAACTTAAAAAAGGTAGTACTAACTTGTGGAAAGTTACTATGCTTTTCCTGGAACAAATCCCTTCTCTGCCATCTAGAAATCTTGTCTTGTAGATAATTAAATGTTCTGCTTACTTCTCTGGAAAGGAGGAAATCTCAGATGTTTCCCCCCATAGCAGGTAGATTCAGGCTTGCATGCAGTATGTGGATCTCTGAGATGCATTATATCACAGATATCTCAGTGATTGTAGTTTCAGCCTGTTTGGAAGTCATCAGGCAAGCTATGGATAAGTGTGTCATGTGTGATGAGCTTGCACAGCGAGTTGAACACATCCCAGACACATCAGATTGCTGCTATGCCAGAGTGTGCCCAGGTTTTTGCATCTGGAACTTGTTGGACAGAAAGCAAGAACCCTGACGTTGTCAGATAAAGGAGTATGGTCCAGTTGGTGGCTTGTAACTCAGATTTAGCTTGTAATATGCCTCATTTATTTGATCTTCTACCTTTGCCTGTAAAAGAGACTGAGAACAGCTGTTTGAATGCTGGACACCACCCAACAGTCTGAATGCTGCTGCTTCCCCCGCAGTCCCACCCTGTTCTTGCAGTGACAAGTAGGAGCCTGGGGGGGCCAAGCAGCTCAGCCCCCTTGGTGAGGCTTTCCTAAATCCTGCCTGTGTCTCCTTTAGCTGCCTAGGTTGGGGTAAGGAATGTATTCAAGACTCATCTCACTTGTTGGACATACTAGGGTGTTTGCCAGGGAGGAGAGGCACCTCGGTTCTAGTGACATCCAGTTACATATTAAACAATTCCATTCATTCCCAGACTATCAAATGAAGCCCTCCTGTTTGATGGAGTTCTGGGAAGATGAATCTCCTTTGAATCATAGTCACTATTATTCCCTTGCGTCTTTTAAGGGTGGAATGTACTGGACACAGTAAGTCAGACCTGTCTCTGCCACCTCAGGTTCTGGCTCCAGCACTGGATGTGCTTTGACACAAGGTTTTCTTTAGAGAAGCAATGCAGTCCTAATGGTCTAGGTGTTGTGAGGAGCTCATAGGAATCTAGGCATGAAGGCCATAGGGTTTGTAGATGTTAAGTTAAATGCAGTAGCTCTTCTGGTCCTTATGGTCTTGTCCTCATGCAATCCTGAGAAGTTTAACTGCATCCGTTCATGAATTACCCCAGTGTCCAGGTGACATTTAGAAGTTAATTTGGCTATGGCAGATTACAGTGTTCTTCCTCAATTTTTTACCTTGTCTCCCTTCAGGAGGTAATCATCTCCACAGCAGGGAAAGCTAAGAGATTGAAGTTCCACTCCTGAGTCGTTACTTGGTTTTGTATTGATGTACACCATTGCTATTTTCAGTTCACATGAATAAACCAGGTTGCAAATAGTTCAAGAGCTGATATGTGTGTGCTAAATAATCTCTGGTACAGGGGCAGTACCTTCCTTGAGAAGGTGGGAACCAGCAGCTGTAAATAAGTGAATGAGCTGTATCTAAGTCAATAAGCTGTAACTGTAAGGCCAGCAGTGTCTGGAGTGCTCCAGCTCCATTTGCTTAAAAATGTGAACTGAAGCCCTCAGCAAGCTGCTACTGTCATTCCCTGCAGTTGCTGAAACTCCATGTATGTGTGTTTGTGAGATCTGCAGAGGTGACAGGAGGTAGGTACACAGCTCTTGATGCCTGATCATTCCATGTCTGACAGTGCCAGGCCATAATATGAGACAAGCTTTAGAATAAAAAGTGAAGTGTAAATGGGTGGGAGTTCTAACGTGATTTCACTGCCAAAGGGCTTCCAGGAACCTGATTGTACATGTCAGTGAATGGTGATGACTCTTTAATTCAAACAGTATTACCATAGATTTGCCATTAATGTTGATTAATTAGATGTTAATTGGCTGTGAAATTCTAGTCTGGCCTTCTGATGGGAGGCTTGTCAAATTGTGGAGGCACCTAGAGTGGCTTCTTAGGGCTAGTGAAGCTTTTCTCATGAAGTGGAACTAGCACCTTTCTGTTTTGCTTCATATTGACTGCATTTATTTTTTAATTTTACCAGTGAGTCTTTAGGAGAATGTAACCTTAACTTTACTAGTGAGACCCTGAAAATGTTTGTCTGGTTCTGTAGTGAGAGCCTCCGCTGTATTTATGTAGCAGTGGCCTGACCAAACCTCTGTAGCCTTGACCCTTTGTTCTTTTTGACTCAGTGGGACAATTTCTTTGGAAGAACGGAATCAAATACATACATCGTGTTTATCACTCCCAAGGGAAACAGCTAAAAAATATTTGAAGGACTCCTAGGCTAGTTCCTCTTTGGAGAAGGGAAGAAATTAATCTTTATTCAGACAGTTGGAGTGTGGGTGAAATAAACAATAGAGTCAGTTGCATTGACATGGAAGTGAGTATTACAGTATTAAAGTACAGTATTACAGTAACTCAATAAAAACCTGAACCAGAATGGAGTAACACTGCTATTCTCTAATACATGTACATTTGTGATACAAAGAAAGTAGCTACATAACTACAGTTATTTAATATCAAGGTCTTCAACATGACCATAATAATTCACAAGAAGAAGCTGTCCTGCCTTCTGCTTTCCCTGTTGCTGCCCATCCTCCCAACACACGTTCTTTGTTTGAACACACACCAGGTGTTTCTGAATCAGGCCAGGGAACTGATCCCACTGAGAACTAACTGAGCAATTCCTCACTGAGCCTTGTAATACAGCTACAGAAACGAGTGCCAGTACAGCAGGAATGGTGAAGCACAAACTGCTCTCCCTTGGGGTCAGGACCAGCCTGGCATCATCAAACTGCAACTCTGAGGTGCAGTTTCTCAAGAGACTTAAGCCAACCTGAATATGTGTTGCTATGAAAATAGGCAATCTTTGTGCCTTCATCTTTTGTGGCTGCACAATGGTAGCAGCAAGCTCCCATGTCTATAGATGGGGAGAAAACTTGACTGTCACTTTCTAGATTGACCTCCACCTTTTGTGAAATTGCTCCTTAAGATAACTAAGCTAACAGTATTTATTATCTCATGGCAGAGAAGAGATAGGTATTTTGTATGATAAAGAAATAAGGGCATTCATTATTGTAGTGGTCCAGTTCCAATGCTAGCATTGCTTGTCCTTAGTGCTGCTCTAGATCTCAAATAAAAACTCTTCACGGACATTGGTTAAGAAAACGCTGCTAGGAGGATGTCTAATGCTGTCCTATTCACACTGTGTCCACTGTAGCAGGAACACGCTTTCTTCAGTTTCCTCTTTCCCTTGGCTCAGCTGGAAGAACTGGAGCAGCCTATGGGAACCACTCCTTGCTTTTATGCTGGTGTAAATTAGCACCTGGTCTTGTGGGGCACAGAGAAACTCTGCCCTTTCAGTTTCGAAGGGGAGGAAGCTGAGCTGGGCATTCCCACACACCCATAGCATTTTCAGAGCTTAAGAGAATTGCCACTTGTTTCATAACTGTGGTTGGAATGACCCCTGGTGGAAGCTTCAGACAGCCAGGATTTTTAGGAGTTAGGTCCCAACAGGAGGCTTTGGTTGGCCAGCCTTAGGCACTCACATTTGAAAACTGTGGCTGCTAATGCAGATGGGTTTGAATTCAGGTGTAACTGAGCTGGATCCATCAGTAACCTTACATTCCTTATGTTGCATCCTGTCTATTTACATTCTTTATATCTTAGTACCTGAGCCTGATGTGTGTGTGTACTCACACATTCCTTTTCCCTGCTGTCTCTTTTCCCTTTCCTACATTCCTAGGGTGAAAAAATTTTATTACTGTTGCTTTACCGTTATTTTCCTTCCTTGGTGAGTCAGCCCAGTCTAGCCTGTGTGTTGCACTGCTCTGTCTCTGCAGTCTCTGTTCTCCACATGCTTTGTGAGTACCTCCAAGCCATGTCATATGTTTTTAATGGTAGGAGGATATTCCACCAGATTTCCCCAGTGTGTGTGTAAATCCCTACCCTCACTTTCTGAAGTGGGAATGGAATTTTATTCAATACTCTTCAGATTTCTCCCACTTGCTCAATGCACATTGGTCTGTCTAAGGAACTTGTGACACTCCAGTACTTTACTATCTTGACTATGCAAGGTAATGGTGAGAAAATGCCACAACCATCTATTGATAACCATCTGAATTTTTTTCGGTCTTTTTTTTTGGCAGGCTGATTTGAATACCAACATTGAAGATGAATCCAGATCTTTCTATGGTGTTTCCAGCCAATACGAGAGCCCAGAAAACATGGTTATTACCTGTTCCACCAAAGTGTGTTCCTTTGGAAAGCAGGTGGTAGAAAAAGTAGAGGTAAGGAGCAGACACTTGGGTGCAAGGTTCCCTCAGGCTACTGTTTTGTCACTTCGAGTATTTGCATCCTGCCTTTGTATCTCAAGGCAAAATACATCTCATGCTTCATGTCAGGGAGGTGGATGCCATAGATTATTATTTCTGAGACATGCAGGTGTAAGATCACTCAGCCTGCAACATGGCCTTGTCTCAGGACTTCACTGAAGATCTGGTGGTGTTTGCTACTTTTCCCTTAAATCTCAGTTTCTGAGGACATGTAAATATGTAAGACTCTTAGCTCTAGTGATTCTCTGGGGTTTTTTGGGAAGCAAAAGAAAGCTGGGAAACACAGACCCCTTGTTTTGTGGTCTAGAAAGGTGAAAACAAGTAACACCTCACTCTCATCAGTGGTTTTAAACAGATCATTATTATAGATTATGACTATTAATTGACTGTAATAATTTACAGACTATTGTCTAATGGTTTTATGAGACCTCGAGCTTGTACACTTACAGCTTGAGCACCAGGAGAACTGCAGAATGATGCATATAACTGGCCTTGAAGAAATTCTTTTTGATGCCACATTCAGCTGCTAAGAGAGCTGCTTTGACATATCTCCTGCTGCCCTGTTTCTCAAGGAACCTTGAGATGCAGAAGCATCTATGTGCAGAACACCAGCTGTTGTGTAAGCAATCAGTTCAAGGTGCATCCTTCCCCAAAATCCATCTCCAGTCACATGATAGGCATGCCTGAAGTTGGGTTAAGTACTTGCAGATGGGATGGAGGGGCCAAAGGAAGGTGTCATGGTGCACAGGAAAGAATACCAAGCTTCTGAGGTGAAAGGAGGTTACAGGCATTTAAGGGTCTCCTGTGAAAGCATAGAATGTGGCCTCAGTTTCTCTTCAAAGGCAGATAAAATACACCGGAGCTAAGGTGTGAATGTGAACAAAAAAACCCCTCCGTGTAACACTGGCCAGACCCTCTCCTGAGGGGGAGCAGAAATTCTATATTCTCTCACACAGGTACCAGAAGGCTTTAGTCTTTTTTAGCTATAAAGCATCTTGAGCACACTATTACTATCATACTTCCTGGTCTTGCTAAAACAGTTAACTTATTAACTTTTTCAGTTTATTCACACCTAGTATTTTTCCAGTAGAGATGCAGACTGCAGTGTAGGTGACAACTGCTCTGTTCTTCTTAGTTACCTTTCACGGTGCCTTGAGGGTTTGCTGCTCATAAGCTGGAACCCATCATTCTAAAGAAAAGTAGAAATCAAGCCGAAGAAATTGGAGGGCTCAACGGGACTGACCCTTGTTGCAAAGTACTGTGGTCACTGTTGATAAAATTATTTCAAAGTGCTGCTGTAGTTTTGCTGAGTCCCTTTTTGTGATTAGTGTCACTGGTGTGGCAGCGTAGCCCCACGTGTCCCTTTTGTGTTTTGCACTGCAGACAGAGTATGCACGCTATGAAAACGGACACTACTCCTACCGCATCCACCGCTCCCCTCTCTGCGAATACATGATAAACTTCATCCATAAACTCAAGCACCTTCCTGAGAAGTACATGATGAACAGTGTGCTGGAGAACTTCACTATCTTACAGGTGGGACTTTCAACTGCTTTTGTAGCAACTTGGCAACATGTAAGCACCATGCAGGAGTTCAGTGTTGAGAGTCAAAGCAGATTTCCTTTTTTAGCTCAGCATCTAATTGAACTTAGTGTCTTTCATGTGTGTTGCACTACAAGACCATTTATGGAGCTCTAGAGACAGTCATGCAGAGGAGCAGCAAAAGAATTTGAGAGACCTGAGTAAGAGAGAGATAAAAAGAAAATTAAAGGGAGAGCTCAGGAGGCAGAGAGAAAAAGGAAGGGGAATGATGTAAAAGTCATTGAAGGAAATGCTCATTCCAATATTTGATGTTGAGGTCCTTTCTGTGCCCTGGCCCTTTTTGCAAGGTAAAAAAACCACAAGGGCACTGTTGAGTGGCTATAAAATCTTTTTGTGGGAAGAGCTCTTTGCTGACCAGATAGGTGTGAGGGGAGAAGTAGTCTCCTCAGGACCATCCTAGACCTGTAAAGAATATGGAGATATGCTAAGGAAGGGGCACATTGTGGGAAATCTCTGTGACACCTTCTGAATCACTGCAACCTCTAGGTAGGTCAGTATTACAAGGCTACAGCAATTAGATTTGCATTAGTGTTTTTTAATAGCAGAAGCCTTTCCAGGCTTAGATGCAGCCTAAATTTGGGAAGAAGGCAGAGAGCTTAAAAGGTGGATTTTAATAATGGACTGAATTCTGTGTTCGCCTCTGTAAGAGGCATCAGAGATCCCTGCCCAGAGAATGTGAGACTAGGAAAGTAGAAGAGATGCTGGTGCCTGTATGAAAGACTGGACATGAAAGTGGTTTTCATTCCATTCTCTGAAGATCTTGGATAACTGCAGGCAACTCATTTTACCGCTCTGTGGCTCAGACACATCAGCTATAAAACACAAAGTTAATAATACACGTCACAGGGCATTAAGAAGTTTACTCTTTCATGTTTGTATTAAGATCTTAAACATCTGTAAGAAATGAGGAGTATAAATGCTGAGAGTTCTTTTAGATGAGTAAAAGCCTGAGAGGGGCAGGAACAGACAGATGGAAGACCTGTGTGCTGTAATCCATACTGAGGAACACTGGAGCTGCCTTCTGCATGTTTCATTTCTCACTCAGGCCAGCATTTCATATAAATTCTATGAAAAAAAGCTGTCACATAGCTATACTTCCTCAGGGGCTTTATGTTTTGAGAAATCTCATGTCGTTCCCTTGCCTTACCTTCTGTCACTGAAGGCATGTCCCATGTGGGTGCTGGCATACACCACCTTGCAGTCCTGTGCAAGATGAAGGTGCATCTGCTCCCTGAGCAGCAGTCCTGAGCATTTCCCATTCCCCACTGGGGAGCTAAAAAATGCATAATATAAGGCATGTTGGTAGTCCTCAGTTCCCACTACCACCTTTGAGGCAAGTCTAATTATAATTTTTTCTAGACCCTTTTATGAACTTAGGTACCCCTAATCCTACAAGCATTATTTATCTTGCTTTGCACATTTGTCTGGGTCTAGCACTCCCAGGATTTCAGAGCCCATTTTTCAGAAAAGGGCCTGGTGCCTTACCATACCTGGATGTGTATAACTCACCACATCTTGCAGAAAAAAGGAGTTCAATTGCAAACCAAATCATGAAATAAGAAAACAGAATGGACCAAAATCAGACTGCTAAAATTAATAAGCAAATTTGAAAACAGCTATTTTCTTTCTGTTTTCACAAGAACAATTGCGCTTTGGTACAGTTCAAGCCTCCAGCTGGAATGTTTTTCTTCTGTGGTTGAGTTGGTGCTACTGATGATAAAAATCTGTCTCCTCCAGCAGGAGAGAACTTTAGCTATGGCAAAAACTCAGGTGACAAGAATGTGCAAAGTTGTGCAATGACAGAGAGAGGGAAGCTGAGCTAGGAGTTCTGAGTGGAATATTTCTCTTGACTCTGCCACGTAATGAATGCTGCAGAAACTAGGACAACACTGCTCGTTCAGCATGCTGCTGACAGAGTCATGTTGTAGAGAAGCCAAGGGTCCTGAGGGGCCATAGAAAAAAATGGGGAAAAAGGAGCTTCTGTGAGAATGCATGAGCATAGCAGCCATCCTTCTCCCAACATCTACAGTGTATGGAATGGGGGGTGTAATGGAGTCAAATCTATAAGTCTCCTGTAAAAGGAGTTATACTCAATAATCCTCATGTTCTCTGTCTACCATCAACAAGCAGGAGCAGATGGAGGGAAAGAACTGTCTGTGGCCGTGATATATCAACATATATATGAACAGGAGTGGGTGTGCCACAGGAGGAGGCCTCTCTATACCCAACAAACAGACCAAAAAGAGCTTTTTTTTGTCAAACACTTTCCCTCTGCTGAAATCTGCAACACCTGGGGGTGGGAAGTAGAGGACCTGGTGCACCTGCTTCCACTGATGTGGTCACTGCTTGGTCACAGTTGACTTTTCCCCCCAGTGGACTCTGCTCACCTCCCTGTCTCTTCACTGCATTGTAGTTCTGATGCTGCAAAAGTGCTTTGGTGTGTGGGCACACAGACTGGGGGTCGAGATGGCCAAGCTGTGTATCAATCCTGCACTGCTCTCTTCTTCGTCTATTACTGACTTTCTGCTTTATGTTAAATTTGTTGGAATATGTAAGCAGAGAAATAGCAGTTGCCATTTCAGTTTCTTCTCCTTTTCTGTCTAGGTTGTGACAAACAGGGACACACAGGAGACCTTGCTGTGCATAGCATATGTTTTTGAAGTATCAACTAGTGACCACGGTGCCCAACATCACATCTACCGGCTGGTGAAGGACTAGAGACTCTCTGCCCTGAGTTGTCCATTGAATGCATGTCTAAGAAAAAAGTCTGTGCTTGAACAACCCCTGCCCTCCCCCCATACCAAACTGAAAAATAAACTGCAGATATTGTGTATTTTCAGAAAAGTACCGCTGAGCTGGTTTGTGATCGATAGAGTGAAGTTTCTATCTCCAGGTTTGTGCAAATGGGAAAAAGACTTGGAGTCAAGGAAAGAGGCAAATGACTGCTTAAGGGTCTCATCACAATTAGCATAATGTGAAAAGCATTTCCCCCAGTGCAAGCCCAGGGTATGCTCACACACATAAAAGGAGAGTATGCACCTGAGCATACAGGTAGAGCAGTGGCAATAGCAGCAGCTTCCGCAACTAACCACATATAAGCAGGTTGAAAATGTTCATGCTAGTCCTGGTCTGAGTGTGTGCATTCATATTCATTCATTTGAAAGACAACACATGCACAGACATGGTCACCATACAGTTATATAGGTGTCAGTTAGACATACATGGGCATGTGCTTGTGTATAGAGGTTGCACATATATCCTGCACAGCTGCCTGTCTAGCTGTCCACACCAGCAGTTGTGCAGTCACAGGCTCATTCAGCCTTCCTCTGTTAGAGGCTCATTACTTTTTCTTTCTCTTCCTTGCGTGATAGTGAGAGATCAACCTTTCTTTTGAGTTTTAAGTGAAGTTATGCTTGGAAAATTGGGTGTGTTAAATCATGTTGTTTTGCCCAGCAGATTTCCTCTATGTATCAAGTCTGATGACTTGACAGACTAAAATAATTCTTTCTGCTTTTGCTTCTGTATTCCCTGCACAGCTACCAGTGCTCAGTGAGCCAGACTGTGCTCTTCTGCACTGGCAAAATAATTGTTTACAGAGGTCAAATTGTTCCCCCTGTTAGCTGCAGTGAGGTGCACAAGTATTGCACAGAATTTGGACAGCAAATTGGAGGAAAAGAGTGAGAGAACAGTGAAAACAGCTTAGCTTTCTGTGTTTCCAAGGCAATCAAACACAGCCTCTCGGCTTTACTTGTAAACTGAGGTTGTCTATTCAGGAATCACTGAGAGGCAATAATGTTGGTCCCCACAATGCTGTTGATGTGGGGCAAAGATGCAGTCATTCATGTTGCTCTGAGGGAAGAAGTGGTTTGCATGATCCTCTTTGGCAGCCATTGAACAGGAAATTTATTGGGTGGCCAGGCAGAGTACTATGGCCTGGACAACCAGTTTAATGTGGAGGGGGGATTAATTGACTCACTTCCTCATTAAGCCATTGCATGCCAGTTGATCTGTTGTAACTGTAAAAGTGTGGGTTTCCATTTGCATGTGGGAGGTCCCTGACAGGGATGAGTCTTCACCAGGCATACCCTGTGCTTTGAAGCATGGGAAGGAAAGGACAAGGGTAAGGAGGATAGCAAAGATGATGCCGAGAAGTCAGAGCTGGAGAAAGATGGTTTGTTTCTTGTTACGGGATAAGTGCTCCATATACTTTTCCCCCCAAATCTTGCAGATCCTGCATTCTCAGAGGCTACTTTTAAGGACTTTGCAGGGCTAGTGCTGTTAACCATCTCTGTGCAGGAGCCAAAAGTGGGTGGTCAAGAACAGAAATTTTGCTTGCACCTATTAAGCAAAATCTACACCAAGTTCCTGGTCTGCCTGCTCTCTCCAAGACAAAGAAATACCTCAGAGAACTGACTTCCAAACAGTAATACAAACACACAGATGCCAACAGCTTTCCATAAGATCTGCATGGCTGGTAACCAGAATCAGTCAAGCCTGGAGAAAAATGAGCCAAGTACTTTAAACACCTAGAAAACAAAGCATCTTGCAATACGTGCTGTTCTATGCATGAAAAATCCATGCAAGCACAGGCTGCCCTTGCCCATCCATCGAGTGTTATTGCTAGTCACAGCCAGGTGACCAAGCCACTCAGGACTGAATTAACTAAACTGCTGCAAACCAGTCAGCCCTTCCAGCTGGCCATGTAGGTATGAATGGCACCAACTGGCTACAGGCCATTGCTGATGCATGCACCTGCCTATTTCAGCCCTAAGCAACTTCCTTCCTGATCTCTGAACCATGCATGGAGCAGGCAACAAATCAAATAAAACCTCGCTAATAAGAAAAAAGACTGGCCCTTGGGAAAATTATTTTTGGCCAATGCAGACAACAATGTTTTGAAATGAAGCCTGTACAGAGAACAAGCACAGAAAGTCCCCAGCAATGGAAAATTCCTTGTGATGTGTATTAGTACTCTCCTGTAAACATGACCCTGGTGCCTTGCCTGCATTCACTGCAGGGTTACACCACAACAGCAGAGCCCATGGAAGTCAGTCCCTGAAGAAGATGAACCCTAGAAGTCCACTTAGCCCATTAGCTGATCATGAATAAAACCATATTAAGCAAAGTTTTAAGATGTTATCAAAGCAATAAGCACAAACCAACAAACTGAGGAACAGATGAAATCTTTGCACAGTTGATTGGTGAACACTCATGCAGGGTTTTTTTTCAACTTAATAGCAATGGAAGACTCTGGCACTATTCCTTTCTGTGCTTGCTCTTGAAGTTCATAGTTCCCTGATGTCAGTAACCAAGGTCAGGAAGAAACATCTACCTCTAAACTCAGTGGAGAAAGTATAAGAAAATTCAGGTGTCTGGGAGAGCTCACTTTTATGTAGGCCATGAGATGAAGATTTAGTAAAGCTATGAGGCAAAAGAAGTACTGGAAATTTTGATCTGGACTAAAAGGCTTCTGTCCCCTTGCAGAATGGATGAGATCCACGCAAAAATACTTCAAAGACTGGAAGGACTGTAGCTCTCTGTCTCCAAGGCCTCCTTTCTTGGAATTTCACCAGAAGAAATCAGACAGTGCATCAGAACTAAGAGCCAGCTGCAATTTTGCTAAAAATAAAGCAAAGCAAACACAAAATAGCAGCATATGTAAAAAAAGATAGCCTAGTTTCAAGAGGAAAGGCTAAATTGAACTCTAAAGGACTGACAACAAATGAGGATATCAGAGTGTCTTACAGGTTTAATTTCTGTTGGGGCAGAAATACCAGAATTTTAACCTTAGCCTGTAAGAACTTGCTGTAAAGTTAGAGGACAAAACAGTAAAGGCTGATTCCCCTGGTCACTTTACAGCCACAACACTGAGACCTTAGAAGGTAATGTGACAAAAAAGGGATCTAAATATCCATGTTTTCTTTATAACAAAGCACTTAAAAGTTCCCATTTAACTGACTCCCTTTTTTTTCTAATGTACATGCTTCAGTTTATCAGCCCTAATTTGTGCAGCTACATCTGCTTGTGGAATCATGTCAAACTGAATTACTAAAATGATTCCACTTACTGATAGTCTTCTGAGATAAGACACAACAGACTGTGGGTCTGAGCAACACAGAGCTAGGCAAGACAGGAGCCCTCCCTTCATCTTCACTTCAAAGCCAAAAGGAACACTTCAGGTAAGACAAGTTCATTTGAATTCATTCATGTATCTGTGGTGAGGGGGTGGGAACTTCTTAAGCTGACATGCCAACAAAGAAAACACATAGGTAGGCCTAGAGGCAAAGGCAGGGATTGAATTTAAATCTCTTTCTACTTCAATATCTAGACCCAAGGATCATTATTTCCTTGAGTATTACACACATGCGTTAGCCTTTGGTGCAATGGTTTCCCAGTGACCTTTTCTTCCTGATTACCCAGCTCATTTTTATCTTGCTTCTTTGATGTCTTTGGTCAGATGAAGGAGTTGAAGAACTTGCGTGGTTACAGCAAAGAATAAGAACTAATTCAGACAGGTGAGAACAGCCTCCAACTTGCTCTAGAGCTGTAGAAGGGGCAGGAAGAACACATGCTCAGCCTTCAAGAAGCTTCCAGGGGGTCATGCTGTTTCATCAATCCTGCGAGCACAGTCTACATCAAAACCAAGCAGGAAAGCAGCAGACAGCTTGCATGCTTGTAATGAAACAGCAAGATCAGGGCCACTCTGTACAATGCAAGGCTAGTCAGAAGCTTAGGTTGACCACAGCTCTGTCAGTAACCTCACAGACCATGGTGTGGTCCCAGTCCTCTTGGACACCAGATCCAGATCTATTACATTGGTAGCTATGTTTGCCTTCATTTGGGTAATTTAACGTGCTGGTTCGGCAATTAGTCAAGACTTCAAATCTGTGATTCATGCAATTTTTGGCCTCTTAAATGAGCCACAAAAGTACTGGTGCTCATTCTGAGGAAAACAAATAGAGCATCATTAAAGAAAAGCACCCCCCTCATCTCCTTCAGGTTCAGAATACAGCAATAACAATGGAAAGAACCTGAATATAACAAAGTTGGAGAGTCTAGATGGATGATCTCTTTCTGTCAAAAAGAGAAGCACAGACTTTCATTTTCAACCTTCCTAATTTCACCACAGCACTCAGCTCTGTTGCTATGTTATTATTTCCTCTGAAATTGGTGGCTGGGACCCAAAGCCACAGACTTGCTATTACAGTAGAGGGGAACAGCCTGTGAATCACAGTGGAAAGCCTCCGTTTCTAGATGCCTCAAACGCAGCAACTCAAAGCTGTTCTCAAAAGCTGCATGTAGCCTTCAGATTTGCTGGTCAGATGCCACGCATTCAAGTATAGGGAATCACAGAATTAACTAGGTTGGAAAAGACCTTTGAGATTGTCAAGTCTGACATATGACCTAACACCTCCTCATCAACTAAACCACGGCACTGAGTGCCACATCCAGTTTTTTTTAAACACCCCCAGGGACGGAGACTCCACCACCTCCCTGGGCAACCCATTCCAATGCTGAACCACTCTTTCTGTGAAGAATTATTTTCTAATGTCTAACCTAAACTTCCCCTGGTGCAGCTTCAGACTGTCCTCTCGTCCTCTTGCTGGTTGCCTGGGAGAAGATGCTGATGAGGTGCAACTCTTTCTGTTCCTCACTGTATGGACAGTATCAGAGTGCCCCTGTGTTAGATTCAGTCACATGTGGAAGACAGCTAGTTGAAGATGAAACACAGGTCTAACTGAGATTACTTTCCTAAACTTACTGGCATAATTGAGAAGAGACCTGCAGATGAATGCAGTTTCCTTGGTGGATAGTGTATCTGCAGTATCAGCCACTCCAGTTCCCGGTTTCACAGTGATCCTCAAGCTCTTCCCTAAATGATCAGGTTCATACAAAGCTCCCATGTATGTTTTATTTTCTTCCCATGCACATTTTACCTTTTTTCCAAGGTAGACACATAATGATGACCTGATTTCACGTATTTGTTTTTCACTTTGACTCGAACTATAGAAATCCCATATGCCTGGGTATAAATCTGCTTGTGCTTTTGCAATAGGTAAAGAACACCACATCGTGCTGTTTCTTTCAGAGTAACCAACCAACCAACCAACAATACCACTACCAAAACTGTCAAACATGTCCTCATTGTCTGCTGATTTCCTGTGCTGCTTGTCTTTCAGGAAGTAGTTGTTTATTTCCAAAGCTTGAGTTATTTAAAAGTTGGCAACCATTCTGAAGATCCTTCAGTCCTCAGGTACAATGGGATTTGCTGCATTGGAGGTACAGCATCCAGGACATGCACCCTTCTTGGAGTCTGGAAGAAAAGAACCAAAGGAAGTTCTCTCCGCAGATCTCTTTACGTCTAGGTGCATTGCAAGGCATATTTCCTTCATTGTTTGCTTTAAGGTAAACACAGAGCAATGTTTGTATACTTTCGAACATAAATAAATGACAAACAGAGGGCGGCTGCACGTGCTTCTCTTCTGGGGGGGGAGAGAAACAAACATGCAGCAATTGATAGTTGTGTTGCTGGCAGCACTGCCACCAGGATGCTTCGAGTCTGTTGAACCAAGAAGTTTACAAAAATCCACTTAGGACACAATGGAAGGTACGAGAGAATACATTTGATGTGGACATCCCCTTGAATTGAGAAGTGTGACTGCAGCAGCAGTACCAGAGAAGGAAATGAGAATACACAGGGGACCTAGGAATGTGAAGCAGATCTTCCTTCTGCAAAAACATTTATGATAAAGCCCTGAGTTGTTCTTCATACACTGTAAAATACAGTTCCTCTCAGGAGGCCCACATCCATAGTCTACTTCTGTAGGCATCTCTGCCCCAGTTCTAGATCATTTCCCCACCACATAACACTTTACTTAGTGGTCCAACCTTCCCCAGCTGTGTTAAGACAACTCCAGAGACTCTTCTGCTGGAGACAGTGTTTAAGGTTGGCTTCATTAAGTTTTTGCTGTACTTTCACTGACACACAGGGAAAGGCAGGTGGGGACTTTCTATATGACCTCAGAAAATCTCCCTTATGGTGCTCACATAGCATCACAGATACAAATCATTAAGGTTAGAAAAGACCTCCCAGAGTCCAGACATTAACCCAGCAGTGCCACGTCCACTGCTAAAACAATTCTCTAAGCACCATATATACTCGGCTTTTGAATACTTCCAGGAATGGTGACTCCACCACTTCCCTGAGCAATCTGTTCCAATGTTTGAACACCCTTTCAGTGAAGAAATATTTCCTACTATCCAATCTAAACCTCACCTGGCACAGTTTGAAGCTGTTTCCTGTCGTCCTGTCACTTGTTACTTGGGAGAAGAGACCGACCCAAACCTGTCTACAACTCCTGCTGCGACCACAGAGAGCTCAGGGGAGCACTCAGACACGCTTTCCCCCTGTGCTAGAAGCCATAGCAACACATTTGCAGTCGTGGTGGGCTTCGGACCACCGAGCATCTCAGCCGGGTTTGCCGCGTGCAGCAGCGGTCCGGGCTGCACTCACGGCCGCCTGCGGGCACGGGCACCACCGCTGCCTCCCTGAGCCCGGCGGGGCCGTCCAGCCGCGGATCCCTCGGGGCAGAGCGAGCTGAGGGGCGCTCGGTGCCCCCCGCCCCGGCGCATCCCGCCAGCTCCGGGAAGGTGCGCCGGGGGATGCTCCTGGCGCCCACCCCAGGGGTTTCCCGCGGGCGGCAGAGGGATCGGGGCGGGCTCCAGGTGGAGCTCTGCCAAAGGGGCTCCGGCGGGCGCGGGATGGAGCGGGTGGGGTGCGCTGGAGGAGCGGACCGGCAGCACTCTCTCCATCCTCCCTCCCTTCCCTACTCCGTGGGGCTGGAGCCTCCCCTGGGCAGCGCCCCCAGCTCCTCCCCGCTCGGTAACGCCGGTCCGAGCCCCTCCTCCCGTTTCCGCTGGCAGGAGCCGGGGCCGTGTCCTGCCGTACCTCCGCCGCTCCCCCAGCACTCGGCCCCATCCGGCCCGGCCCAGGGACGCGCGGTGAGACCCGGCGCCGCGGGGGGAGAGGGCCGGCGGGGACCTGCGGGCCGTTCCCGGCCCTGGCAGAGGGGAGGTGGCAGGAGCGGGGCGGCCCGGGGTGGGGGTGCCGGGGGCTGCCCGTGGCGGGGGTCGCGGGATGCCGGCCCGGCCGCCGGAGATGCTGTGGAGCGGCGGGGTCCCGGCGGGATGGGGGTGGGTGGCTCGTAGGGGCGAGGAGTGTTTGCTGGGAACAATAACCCCCACCCCTCCGGTGCCTGTGCGATTTTTGCGGAAACAGGAAAGTTAGTTCCGAGGGATGAGACGAGCCCAGCGGCGTCTGCGTGCGCGGTCCTGCTCTCTGCCCGGGGAGCCCGCGGTGTCCATCCCGCACGGGAGCGGATGGCTTCGGCTGGGGACGGATTTGTCCCCGCCACCGGGGAAAGCACCCTTGGGACAGCGCTGCTGGCAGGCGGCGGTGCCTCTGCCGTGGTCTTGCGCACCCCGAGGCTGCAGCGGGTGTGAGGGGCTGTGAGGGGCGCAGGGCACGGTGAGGGGAGGCTGCGCTCCGGCCGGGACGGGGAGCGAGCCCGCGGTGGGCTGACAGCTCCGCTCGGCAGCCGCCCGCCGAGGTGCTGCCAGCGGCTCCTGCCTTCCCCCTTCTTATGTAAAACTTGACTCCAGCTTGGCCTTTTCCTCTTCGAGCTTTTGGAAACTTTTCTTGCTGAATCTTGGGTATCCGCCTGTCCGTGTTGCTCGTGGGAGGTGGGAGCTCTGTGAGGTCTGCCTCTCGGAAAGGCCTTCAGCTCCAGGGATTTCTGATGGGCAGAGGGGAGGAACTGTGGTATGGGGATGCTATGTTAAAGGAAAAAAAACTAGGCTACAAGGGTGAGCTGCATTTCTCTACTTAATCCTTTTATCAACTCTTTTGTTCTGTGCTTTTATTCTGTATAGTTCTGTGGTTTGAACCACAGGAACAGGGGCACCTGATTTGCCTACCTGACTGCACTGAACTTACTATTAAGGCTTGGGCATAAGTCATCTGGGATATGTCTGGGAAAAAGTTAAATATTCTCTAGAACAGCCATGAGAGTTAAATCACACAGTTTGTTTGGGCTGTTGGCCCACTCCCAGATGGGCCTAAACATTGCCTGTGGAAGCCAAAACTTAACGTGTTCCTGCAGTAAAGTTCTTAGTAACAGGTGCCACAAATTATTTAATGGTTTGTTTGTTAAGCTGGTAGTGGAGTCCTTTGTAGCCAGGGTGTATAATTGCAAAGGATAGCAGCCACTGAAGTATGCATGCATACAAGTTGTGTTGGCATAGAATGTGGGGCCAAAGTTAGCACTCAATAACTTTTGAAATGTCGAAAGGTAAATTATCAATGTGATGTTGAGAACACAAAGGAAAAAAATCAGTCCTCACAGTTTTGTGCCCTTTGCTTCCATTTTGCATTTTTTCTGAACTCCAAGTATGAAAACTGATGGGGCTAATATAGCTTCTGCCTCCAGATCTTTCCCTTTCATATTTTTAGACCTGTCATGATCAAACTGCAAATCCTGCACACAAAGCCTTTTCTATAATGGGGCTTGTAAGACTTGTGGCAAACTTGGTTTTGCATACCTTCACTTTCTTTAAACCCAGTTCTCATTAATAAAGTTGCATAAGAAGATCTTGGGGTCGGAACATAACAAATGCAACATCATTTGCATTATTCAGGCAAAGCTCTGAGGTTAGAATGGCCCTGTTCATCTCTCTTGAGCAGGCTGGAGGGTTAACTGTGAATATCAGTGTTATCTTAGCTATTTTGGTTATTTTAACAGAAAGTAGCTATCAGAGATGCAGATCCCACAGTCTTTGCTTTCTGTGCTATTTTAAGTTATTTTCTTCCAAAGCATGCCAAACCTCAGCCTGTCCATGAGGGTATTTCCATCACAGCTGTATATTTTTAGTGTTTAACCCCTGTCTCCGCAAACACACAAACTAAAAAACTGCAACAGAAAAGTGAATTACAGGAAGAGCACAGACTAAAACAGCAAACCAACACTGAGGCGGCAGCACTGATTGGAGGAGTCACTTTCACATTTGTGTCACATGTGAAACTAGCAAGTTTGCACTAGAGAATCCAAGACTTTGTCTGGGTATTACTCTGAGAGAGCTGGTATGGAGCAGAAGTAACTGCTTATTTTAGAAGTAGTCTGTTAATATTCCCTTGGGTTTTACAATTGCAAACCCATATCGGTTTTTCACTTTCATCATGTTTCAGGATTGTGCTGTCTGCAAGTGACCGATGCCTTGTTAGTTTCCTACATTGAATGTCACTAGATTTATTGATGCATGACAAAAAGATGAGAATGCTTTAAAGAAGCTGAGCATGAGCCAGTGTTGTGCCCTGGAAACGAAGGCAGCTGACAGTACTCAGGGCTATTTTAATAAGACTGCAGCTGGTACCCAAGGAAGTGATTATCTCAGGTCAGGGTCTGCATCAACAGGTTCCAGGACCAGGATTCATACACGTGGCTGGGGACAGGCACAGCTACAACACAGGTTGGACAGGCACTGAAGGCCACAGCTAGAGCTAAAATGGGGTCCCTGGTGCCATGAGCAGAGAGCGGGGAGTTGATGTAAGGCTAAGAGAGCATTTAAAGGCCTTTCAGTGCCATGAGGATCATATGCTGAGGGAACTAGACTTGTTGAGCCTGGAGAAGAGGAAACTTTGTTGGGACCTATAGTGGCCTTCTGGTACTTAAGAGGAGGTTCTCAAGAGTTTCTTCCCTTTGGTACGTAGTGGCTATATGAGGGACAACGAATGAAAGTTGAAATGAGGTTCGAGATAGATGTCATGTCCTGCAATGAGGAAAGTCAGATGTTGGAACAAGTTGCCCAGGGGAGTTGTGCTATGTCTGTCCTCACAGGTTTTCAGGGCCAAAGAGGATATAGTCCTGTTGGGACCTGATAGCTGGCCCTGTGTAAGGTTGAGCATGATGGAACCCCCACAGGCCTGCTCCAACATGACTTCTCTGATTCTGAGATCAAGCAGCCATTTGGTCTGAGAAGAAAGGAGGTGTGTAAAACTATGGCAATACTTATAAATACGCCAGATGAATAAATGAAGGAAGGTTTTAGGATGCTGATGTGTTGCTAAGATTCTAAAAGAAATGAAAAGAAATTAAATTAACAACTTTCCTCACTGTGCTAGGAGCTTATGCTGGAAAGGCGTGTATGCAGGTGGGGGAATACTTTGTATTTGTAAACTTGCTCTCCTTTAGTGATTGTCAAAGTACAAAGTGCCTTTTTGGTGTAACATCACTTAAAGATGTGTTCTAGAATAGATCAAACCATGTTCTTTCAAAATTCATGTAGGAAGTGTGATGACCATAAAGCATGGTGCTGAGCTTGGGGAAAGACAGTGTCTATCCAGGGAATAGCTCATATCTGAGGGTTGCCTTCTTTGACTTTCTGGAAAATAGAATGAACATGCCAGTACCAGCAGATCATTTCCCCATTGTGCTGTGGTTGTTAACGGACCTTATGATTGAGTCAATCCTGGTGAGGCCGTCTTAGCAATACCCAGAGAATGTGAGTGGATCAGAAATAGATACTTGTCTTTTCCTCTCTA
Organism: Orthonyx spaldingii; assembly: GCA_013397795.1. NCBI lineage: Eukaryota > Metazoa > Chordata > Aves > Passeriformes > Orthonychidae > Orthonyx > Orthonyx spaldingii. The sequence goes on along the minus strand of VZTJ01006151.1, from coordinate 382,572 downwards.
CATGGCAAAGAAATTGTGGAAAAGTAGGGATGGGCTCAGGAACTGCCATCTCTTTGCTCAGTGAAATGCATGTTAGAGTTTAATTTTGAGAAGTACTCATTGAGAAGATACAAACTTTTGTATATTTTACTCAGTTGTTAACAAGATGCTCTGTTGGAGACTAGAGAGATATCACTAGCTCTCTGCACTTCCTTTTCATCTCTCCTGATCTCTGAAAACTGACTTCCAGAGGCTATTTCTGCTGCTCCTTGTAGCCTCCCTCTGATGAAACATGCATCGCTGACTGTCAGTGCTGTGTTTCCTGGGAAAAACACCCATCAAATCTGTCTTGTGGGTCACTTTCTGTGGTTCAGTGACATGTTTTCTGTGCTGTGTTTGTCATGAGGCTGGACACTGTTCTCCAGTGAAAGATGCTGGATGCTTTCCTCATTGCACACGTGTTTTTGGGAAAGTGATGTGTCTTTGTGAGTTAAGTGTTAATACAGCTGGACAGCACTGTTGCTTAAATGTCTTTCAAGCCCTGCTTCACCTTTCCCTCTGCTTTCTGATGGTATTCCAAACACTTGCATTTACTGCTGTCAAGAAATAAACCTTGAGGGCTAGAGTTTGTAGAATGAGGCATGATCCTTGGGCAAAGCCCAGCTGCTGCAAACTGTTACTGTCTGCAAGCCCAGTAAAAAAGGAGGCCTCTGACTGTGCTTCACATGGAAGAAAGAACAGGTAGGAAATGTGGGATCCCAAGTAAGTAATGAGCTGTGTTTTGATGCCAGTGAGATATATTAGTCTGTTAGACTGCCTGTTGAGGAGGGGTGAAAAAATTCTATTGTTGAAAAGCTTTTAAAATCAAGAGTATAAAACAGACAGGCATGTTGTAGGGATAGCTCCAGGCAGATGGGGCAGACTAAATCATAAACATGTGCTCCAATAAGCCTTTAAGTGGACAAAGGTATTAATTAAGCTTAGCATTTCTTTATAGTGACATGAATATGATGTTGTAATATTATGATAACACTGAAGTAGTAACATAAGTATAAAAGATTTGAAGTTTGCATGAATCTTTGTTTCAAAAGGTATAACAGGAAAACTTATTAAAATTTTTTTGAAAGTACTTTTTCCTTTTGCTGTCAGAGTTCTCTTTTCTAATGCAAACGCTGTCATGCTGTTCTAATGCCTGATATTTCTGAGGGTGGAAGTGACTAATAGCTGGGTGTTTATTTCCATGATCCCTGTCACAAGTGCAAAAGAGGAAACAAACTGCATTAACTAGCGAAAAGCTGATGATATTTTTGAGGCCGAGTCACTGCATGACTCTGAAATCAGCTAAACTGTCTTAACTGAGCTGTAGTTTCTACTCTGATATTGCTCAAGTAGAGCTGCCTTTGCTGTGGGCAGCCCTCACTGATTTACAAGTGCTTGGACTGGTCTGTGTAAGCTCGCAGTGAGGGTATGATGGAACATATCAACCCCATGCAGGAACAGGACCACAGGAGCTGCACTATCCATGTGTGGAATGTGTGGGCAGGAGGCAGGGCTGGACTGGAGAAGGAGCTCAGGGGGGAGTGGGTGAGAAGGCAGGAGTCCTGAGAAAGCACTAGGCTAAGGGGGAGGAAGTCAGCCCTCCCCTGGGAGGAAGGGCTGAAAAGGAAGGATGAGGTGGTACACTGAGCAGAGAGCTGAAATGTCACACCCTGTCAGCAGGTTTGAAGGAGACTTAGCTCAAAATTTTGAGACTCTGTACTAGGTAACAGGGATCAGTGCAAATCGTAGAGAGCAGAGGGCTCTGTGAACTCTCCTGTATTTGGTGTCCTTTAATTTCACTCTTGATTCAATTCATTTGACTTGAAGGATTGAGGGAGGTAAAGCTTGAAGTTGAAGGAATCCTGGTGGTGGGAAGAACCCAAGTGACTTGTCTTGTTCAATTGGGTAGTCAGGGCTGTCTCCTCAAGTGCCTTATGGCAATATGCTGGCAATCACATATATGGTGATTGCAGCTGTACTCCAAACTCATGTTGAGCACAGGCAAGGAGACTTTCTGTTTTCATTTGCACATTTCTAAAGGTTAAATAATTCAAGAATGCTTTTGAAAGCATACTTTCCTTTCTGTTTCTCTACTGATGTTTTTTACCCACAGCTCTGCATACAGTTCAGTGTAAGGTGGTTCTGCCCAGGATGTTCATCCAGCTTTATTTTAAACAGTTCCTTGATTTTGTAAATATATACTTATCCCAAAATCAGCTTTGCATTCCATTTTATTTTAAGACTGTTACCTGATTTTGTTTGAAGAAAGTGCAGCTGAAGTTGTGAAGGATTGAAAGCAATGTTCTGAGAATGTCTAGTATGTTGTTTCCGCTGGAGGACAGTCTGCACAGTATTGTTTAAATGTATTTATATACATGTGGACAAGATACCATTAGGGGAATGGGATAATGGCTCTGGCAGTAGAAGAGACCTGTACTAACATGCAGATGGGAGTATGTCTCCTTATAAAATAAAAACCTAAATGACTGGCCTAAAAAGCTGTAAAGGAAACTTTCCAAGTATAAATTAAATGATTTTCTTTCATACATCAGAGCATTTGGATCTCTCCAGTGCTGCTGTGCTGTCTCATAAAGTTTTGCCAAGTAACAGTGGCTCTGAGTGTTAGAAAAGCTCTTGCTGATCTGTTTCCCAGCAGTGGAGAAATCAGCAGGACTGGCAAGACTTTGCATTCATAGCACCTGGGACACTGTGGACAGCAGCAGAGGCATCTATAGGCAGGATGTAAATAGCATAGACAGCTAATGCTGAACTGTTTGGTGCCATCACAGATGAAGAGAAAGGGGGAAAACTGCAACTCTGGAAAAATTCACAATGTATTCCCCTCACACCTACTCAGGATGGAAGATCAACTAAATCCAACACACTGAAACTTGTGTTTCATGTGGGAAGAACCAGGACAGTATTTCAGGTAAATATAGTCATAGGTTAGGATATGAAGGCCATGGTAAAAGTAATTGCTGGGACCAGTGATCCATAGAGGGATTTGACTATGTGTAGAGGAGGGGACTTCACTGAGAACAGGAGCTTTTTGGGTGTGTGCTCTATTCTAGTTATATAGAAGGCAAAGTAAAAAGGACTGTGAAGCAGAGAAGAGATTTTCTAGGGAGAACCAGGAGGAGGAAATGAGAACAGACAGAGTCTTAAATTCCCACACCAATGTAAACTCATCTGGATGGCTTTCAGTTTTCCAAGTTCCATGTTGTTGCACCATTTTCTTGGTGAATGGGCACCACAAAGTACCTCCCAAAACTTATACAAGAAACTCTCTCCTTTTCATTGTTTTTCTTAAAATGATTTCTTAAGACATCTTTCTTAAAGCAGTCAGTTTGCCCTGAAAAATCTGCTTTCAGTTTCCTACTCTCCAGCAATACCTAAGCAATCTTTACTGCATCTTGCTTTCTTTTCTGAAAACAAAAAGTCCTGCCTGTGTTTCATCATAACTTGGTTTTCACAGCTATTTAGTCTGTATCTTCAATTCTTCCTTCTTATTCTGTTCTCCATCAGTTCCTCTTTGAAGAGCTGAGGAAGTTCATTCTATGGTAAGAGGAGAACAGTTTTGCTGTCTTTAGTCCATTTCTTCTTTGCTGTTTCTACATTAAACCACACAAAGGAAACAAAACTGGTCCAAATCATTTAGATATGTAGCTGGTTTTTTTTCTGAACAGCTTTTTAAAGAGCTCTTTAAAGAGAAATGTTGCTTCATTTAGGCATCTCCATCTTTCTCCCTGCTTTAGCAAGTACTATTTAGTTCCTCTGTTTTTAAAATTTGGAAGTAATTTATCAAAATCTTCTTAAGGCTCTTGTTTGTTTTGAAGATGCTAAGTCATCCCCCTCCTTTACTTTTAAGAGATACTGAGAAGTGATGCTCATTGCTTCATGTTCTTCTTAAGTCTTTAGCAGAAGATCACTACCAGACTATTCCTGCTTGTATCTCTAGACAGCCTAGTTGTTGTTTTGAAGATCTGTAAGTGGTTAGAGCTGTAGGTTTTGATTTCATTAATAAAATGCACTCCTTTCATAGTTTAGGTACAAAATATCCCCATGGCAAACTCGAAACTGTCAAGGACAACCAAAGTAGGTACTTACCTGGTGATGATGACATTGGCCCAAGGCATTCATTTACAAAGGCAAACAGACTTTTCTTGCCCTTGGGACATGGTTTGAGGAACTGAAAGACAAGTATGCTTTAGTTTAGAGGATGAGGTGTGGTGATGCACCTAACAGTTAACAGCAAATAAGTGCCTACCAATCTCTGAGCTTTCTAGAAGAGAAAAGATCTGCGTTTTTTTCTAGATTTTGTTAGCCCTCATGTTATAGGACTTCAGCTTTGGAAGGCAGATCTGTCTCCTCACTTCCTTCTGCTATAAACTGTGGATTGAACAGGTTGTCTGTCCGGTGAGTACAGTTCCCTATTCTTGTAGAAAACAATGGAAGATTCAAGTTTCTGAAGGATTTGCAGAGTGGCTGTTCCTTGCATCATAGTTTCTTTTCAACAATCTTGTGTCTACCCAAGCCCTGTTGTGAATCTTTGGAGGCATGAACTGAGTGCTTCAGTTGCATCTGCCCATGAATTTTCATCTCACCAGTTCTGGTCTGTCAGAAGAGTCTTGTTTCTTTGAGTTTATTATTAATGTTTACCTTGGCCAACAACAAGACCTCTTTAACAGTTTTCTTGCAAGCATTTCATTTTCCTTTCTTAATTTTACTGTGTAGAGCTGGCTTTTGTCAAGCCAATCAGTGTACCTCTGATGTGGCTAGGACTGTGACCTGTTTTACAGGATTACATGACTTGAAGTGCTCCTCTCAGACTATTTCTGCCTTTGCTACAGATCATGATGTGTTTGTAACTGACTTACATCAGTGGTGAAGAAGATTCATCTATAAATGTAGCTGACAGGATACTGTGTGTAACATCAGTTCGATTAACTAGCCAACACCTACACAATGGAACTGTGGGAAGCTTGGATTATTTAATTTTTGATTATTTAAAATAATTATTTTATTATTTATTAATTATTACTTAGCCACCCTTGACTTCAATGTGAGTAGTTCAGTGGCTGAAATTGTTGTTACCTGTGTCAATGGAGAGCTAGTTAGGTTATATGGATGCCTGCAAGTGCTTGCCATAGAGCCTGACATCAGTGATGAGTTCATACAGTATTAGTTCACTTTAAGGAAGATGTATAGAAGTGATGTGTATGATCTGTTGAAGTGTCCATGTGCTGAAGCAGGTAAGCAAACAGACTGTGTGAAATCAACAGCGATGTGTCATTGTTACTTGATACAGTGAAGAAGATGAAGGGAAAACATTAATTTAAAAATCAACAACAAAATGGAATAATGGAAGCATTTCCATTGACCAAGTTTGGTGAATAATCACAATTTTTAAAAATAATTAGTCTGTACTTCTTTTTTTGTTTGCAGCTGCAATAGTATTAATGGGCTTTTAAACAGTGGAGATGGCAGTGTTCCATCTCTTTCCTCCATGTGGTTGAAGGAAATCCTAGTCTCACTTCGGTCAGCTTTCTATTTTTTGTAGCACCCATCTAACATTGGGGTGGTACTGTTACAGACCTGAAAGCTCCAGTATGAATTGGAGAAGATGGGATGCTTTATGTTGTGTGGTTTTGTGCGATTTTCACTTCAGAGGTGTTTTGTTGTACTAGAAGCAAAGGTGACACCAGTCAGAAAGCAAGGCTACTGGAGGAGAGTTCATCAGGAAGGGTCTTGCTTGACTTCGGGTTTGGCTGCTGTAAGCAGGTCATCAGGGTTCAGGGTGATAATGAGGGACCTAAATGCCAAGGGGTAAAAACACTGGATTTTTCTGGGTAGTATTTCTGATTTAATAGACACATGGCTTTTGCTTTTTCTTGTCATCTCTGTTTTCCTTTTAGTTTCTATAAGTCTGTTTTAATATTTTGTCAATTTAATTATTTAAATTTGAGTCCAGATCAAATCAGTATATTATACCCTGGAGACCAGTGTTAAGACGTAGTCCTTTTGTTCAGAAGCAGGTGGAATTTGATATACCTTTTTCTGCTTGTTTTTTTTCCTAATTTCCCTAAATTTCTCCTTTCTGTCCTCCTAAGCTAAATATGTTTGTGGTGGGAAGTGGGTCCCAAAGGCAAAAAACTTCATTTTATCCTTCGTCTTCTTTCCAGGTTTGGTCTGCGACTTTTTCCTCGGTGTACATCCAATTACCTCTGGTAAGTAAGATCTCTGTGAAGGATGCTTGGAGTCATTCAGCCTTATTTTTAATACTGTTCACATTGCCGTTAAGGGGAGATGAGTTGGTCCAGTACTGAACCCTTATGAAACTTTCTTGTAATCTCTTATTTTCTTGTCAGAGAAAGTCCAGAGTAACATGGTTGTTGTTGGGGTTGTCTTCAAGTGCTGCTCTAAGTACTGAAGGAAAGGTAACAGAGGAGGACAGTAATTCTCTTCATTATATGCATATATTCTTTTCCCTCTGTTTTTTTACCTGTCTGTGACATTTGTAGGGAAAGGAAGCAGGGAAGAATGAAACAAGGTTCCTACTGAGAGTGCTTTCGTTAGTCCATCTGAGTTTTATCCTTTTGTGCAAGGGTAATTCTATAAACAGGCTTGGAAAAGTAGACTCACCTTGGACAAACCCAGGATTACCCTGGGGTTAGGTATGTTAGTACAGCTGCAGGCCCATTGCTTTGTGTTTTTACATTCCCTGTGTTCTTCAGGGATTTAGCCTTGGCTAGGAGTGGAAGATGTGGCACTGCTTACCTTTCATTAAGTTTGTGACATAGTAGAAGAAACAACTTTTGCTCCTTTAGGGAAAGCAAGGTGATCCACCTTTCTGCTGAATGCCGTGTGTTCTGCCAAAGGCTGCAATGAGTGCAGTTTGATGAATCCAAGCAGTGAGAGCAACAGAGAGATGATAGTCCGCTCTTGTACTTGGCTTGCCAAGTACTGTTTCATACTTCTGTGCTGCTGTGTAAAACTTGTCATGACAGCTGCAGGCAAAGAGCATCTACTGTTGTACATTTTGGGATGAGTGATAAGAGATTATGCTCTGTGAAGGGAAAGAATCTCTTTGCAACTGGGAAAAGCTAAGAACGTGTTAGGTGAGGCTAAGAAAAAGGAATGTTGGAGCTTTCCTTTACTCTTGTGTAAATCACCATTACAGGTGAAGCCACGCAATGTCTCAGTCTTGGAGATACTGCAAAGATGCATTAACTTAGGGATACTGTTTATTTAAGAGAAAACTGAGAAATATCCTGAGATACTTTTCAATGTCAAGGCAATAGTTCTGTTGTCTAACTGCTGTGGGAAATTTCACTTGTAGGACTCATGTTTTTCCGAGAGAAAAATCAGTAATAGGAGGTATTAATAGGAGGTACGCAACTAGCTTAAAATCTGTACATTTGACATTGGACATGGTTGTGTTTTAACCCCAACCAACAGCCAAACCCCACACAGCTGCTCACTCACTCCCCCACCAACGGGATTGTGGAGAGAATTGGAACGGTAAAAGCTGGAAAACTCATGGGTTAAGCCACAAGCAAAGCAAGGAATTAATTCACTGCTTTCCAAGGGCAGGCAGGTGTTCAGCCATCTCCAGGAGAGCAGGGCACAGCACACATAACGGTGACTTGGGAAGACAAAAGCCATCCCTCCAAACTTCCCCCCTTTCTTCTTCTTCCTTCACTTGATACGCTGAGCATGGTTACATGGTATGAAATATCCCTTTGGTCAGTTGGGGTGAGCTGTTTCAGCTGTGTCTCTTCCCAATTTCCCACGTACTCCCAATTTCCTCACTGTGGCAATACAAGAAACAGAAAAGACCTTGGCTCTATGTAAGCCCTGCTCACCACCATCCAAAAGGTCTCTATATTATCAGCGCTGTGTTCAGCACAAATCCAAAACACAGCCCCATACCAGCCACTGTGAAGAAAACTAACTCTGCCCCAAAAATCAAAACCAGCACAGATGTAAATAGCTTCCCAATATTTCTGTTGCAAGACAAAGAATGAAAAGATAGATGGGGGCTGTTAGGCATTGGCACAGGTAACATCTGTATTTGTAGTAGATGAGACACAGTGTTACAGTATGTAAGATAAAGAACCTATGAAATTTCATGCTGTAGAATTTAAGATTGTTATAAAGAGTCTTGGCTTGGTCATAAAATGTCTCTCTGTAAGGCTGCTGTGTGTTTGCATCTTGCAATGATTTTTCTGATTACTTTTTGCATGTGTGCCATGCTCTGAATCACACAGAGTGGTGGTTTGTTGATTACTGTGTCCTAGGAGAGCTGGGTGATGGAGTGCACTGGGGAAAAGATAGTTGGGGAAGATTGAAATGGTGGTTATTTGTTCCAGGAGTTTTCTTTCAGTTCATTTTTGTGCCACTTCAAATGATTGCTGTATTGTGAGCTCTTTCATCTTGTTTCCACACCTTTAAAATTTGATACTGCAGAAATTAATGTAACATCATCTATAATGTTTGAGCTGCCTCATGTTATGAAAGTGAGAATTCCCACAGCAGCCCTAACTCTGCCCCCAGAAGAGAAAGCAAATTGAGTGAGTGGCTTAGGTTACACCGTTGTGTAGCACTGGGCACTAGGATGTACAGTTTGGCAAATATTTACATTTCAGATCTGGTCCAAGTCCATGGCAGTAACGAAATATCATGTGTTAATTATGCTTAATGATCATATTACGCTGGTAAGTGGGAATAGGCTTGATTCCCAGAATGCTGATCTGTGATTCACATCATCAAGGAGTACAAAAGAATCCGGATCCCTTAGAGAGGGAAGATAAATAGGATATTTCAAACATTTTTCTTGCATGCATGGTAATATGCAATTTTCCCCCTTTCCATTATGTTTCTGAAATCTGTTTCACAGCAAATTGAAAAATTAGTATCCCATCCCTAATGGAGGTTTAGAAATTACCTGCTTTCTTTACCTTGCTTATCAGTGTTAGCTACTGGATTTCAGATACCCTTTTGTATTAATTGAAGGATTTTCCTTTCAAAGTAGTCTGTTTCTGCGAAGAACATAGTACTTGAACATGCTGAGCAGAATGGGAAATGTGCTTTCTATGAAATGTACTCATGCATATTAAAAAGCTTGCCAGACTTGAATTTCTAGAATCTGAACAACAAATTGTTGTTAAAATAAAGTGATTGAATGCCTTGCTAATGTGTGGTATTGAAGTTGAGTGAAGTGCTGCTACTTATCACTCAAAATTAAATACAGTGTATTACAAATGCTGTTGTAGGAAACTGCTCAGTAGAGAACTCAGACCCAGACTGAATAGTGAAGACAATCTTTAGTTGCGTCTTAAAACCACCACATACTGTGGGATTTTTTAAATGTTTGTAAAACACTCTTGTGTAATGAAATAAAAAAGGGTGTGTGAGATGCTTTGTGATAATTTGTTTTTGGCAGGCAGCCATTCTAGATAAGATGGACATTTTAACCTATAGGATGTATTGAATAATGGGTTTTAAATGTTCAAGGTACAGTTGTATGGAAAGAAGTTGTCACTGTGTCTCACCCATGTGGTGAACTGTGAGGTCTTCTAGAGTGACCCTGGGTACCTCATTGGGCTCTTCGTTTGTGTGGTTTGTTCTGGGCTGTTAGCAGGGTTATTGCTCCCTAATTCTTCATGCTGTGCCCAGGACAGTGAGGCACAGAGAGGAGGACCTGGAACCTGCTGAACAAATACAAGCTGTAAAGTTTAAAGCAAAATGAGATCAAACAAGCAAGGTGAGAAAGAGAAGTATGAGAACAGGTTTCGTTAACTTATATTGGCTGTCTTACGGTCATAGAAATAACTTGATGACCCCGTTGTGCCAAAGATTTTTTTGTACGTATTTGTAAAATGTGTGAAATGTGCTCAGTTGTTCCACAGTTGGGCCAACACCTTGTTCATGTCTGATTTGAATGACTATTTGGCATCAGTCTCTGTTCTTTGTCATAAGAAGAGCTTGTCCAAATCAATGGATAATGTTAGATCACATCTTCAGGAACATTATTAGAAGTTCTGCTAAGGTAGCCTGAGGAAAAAAAAGTTGCTGTGGGCAGTGGCCTTGGGGTTGGCATTTGGCCAGGTCAGGATAATTTTGTTTTGAGAGTCTCTGTTTTAAGCTGGATTCTCCGGCCTTGAGGCAGAATTGTAAATGATCCTGTACTGTAAGTTACTAAGTAATATGATACAGCTAAACTTTAATGTGCCATAAAGTTAAATCTCCATGTATGAGAGCACCCCACTGGCAAAAGATAAATTAGTTATGGGGAAAGGAAAATTATTTGCCCCAGAGATACTGTTGAGTTAATCACTGATTCTTCTCAGGTTGCTTGAACCTGGAATATTTGTCCCCATCATTAATTAACATGTTTTATTATTACTTCTGTTCTCTTGGAATATCAGATTTGTGGCACTTTCCCATGGGTTGATTTTTATTTAAGTTTTTTAATACAGAGAAAGATTTTCACTCGAGTATTTAGTGACATGTATAGCCAAATCTCCTTATGAATGATAGGGTGAGTCTGTCTCTTGTTTGTCATGTGAGAGAAGGCACGGAGGAATGTGATGGAGCACAGTTTTCTGCTCTTACTTAGCTTGTTGTCCCCTATTGCCTGTCACCAAGCTCCCACAGAGCTGTGATCCACAGCTGCCTTCCAGAGAGCAGTTCTTGGACATAGCAGGCCCTGAAAGAAACTGCACAGTCCATCTCTCTGGGCTGAGCTGGTTCATGGTACCTATTTTGTCACATGCAGCGTATTGTCTGCATCTCTGTGATAAAATAAAAAGGCCTCATTTTTAATAGTGATGTGTACATGTTCATGTGGTAGCCTACTGGACAGCTGTGAACTAAACTAGATTTCTTAAAAGCAGTAGTTTTCAGTTTTTCTATTATCAGACTTTAAGCATTTTCTGGAGCATCTCTGTATACTCAATTCAAACCCACTTTGGTTTCTGATTTATTGGGTGCTGTATTTAAATTGTTGACCCCACTGTTCATTTCTGCTTGGTGTATAACACACTCATGCAGCTTAGTTCAGAGAGGCTGTGAATGGTTAGATATATTAACTTAAGGAACCAAGAAACTGAACTTACTAGAGTACCAAAGCTTTGATTGTCAGTGGATTCTTTCTTGCTTTTTCTTCTTTTGCATAAAATTATTGCTCTTGTAATTGCTGAACAGTTTCTTTCAGTGTAGGAGAGAAATCTGTGGCTTTGTGTGGACATAGGTGGGAATTTCAGGAGCTGCTTGTTACTTTTCTTGCTAGTAGCCCTGGAATTCTCCCTATCATTTACAAAGGGATACTGCTGTCACTCAGCAGAAGCATTTGTCGTATCACAGAGGTTAGAGATGCTAGTGAGAATAAAACATTACATTTTTCAGCCAGCCCTCTGCAGAGCCAATATCAAGTTTCTCCCTACTAATGTGTTTCTTGGCACTTTGGTTTGGTTGTGGATTTTCCAGCAGCTGAGTGCCCCTCAGGCAGGTAGGTTTTCCCTAAGCAGAGGCACAGAAGTATATTCCTAATACACTTGATACTTTTTTTGCAGGGTATCATTATCGATTGAAGAAGTCATTGCCAAGGCTATTTCCGAGCCCATTTTCCAACCCAAGTTCAGTGTTTTTGAAAAAAAAGTTGGGGATATATGTAGCTACCAAGCTGTTAATCCTGTTTTTTTTCCTTTTTGTCCAGCTAATTAATCACTGTCCTGCTTTGTGTTCCTGCAGTGGCAGTACTGGGAGGCTGTCAGCTCATGCTCAGCCCTGTGCTGTTCCTGACTGAACTGTGCTACTCAGCTGCTTTATCTTTGCCATCCTGCCAGTTCCTTCTCTGCCTGCCTCTGTATTGCCCTCAGGCTGACATGGAGGTTAATTGACCTGGTATCGTAGGACGTTTCCTCTTTTAAAGTCCTCGATCCAGCAATGTTTAAGAAGGAAAAAGGGGGAGTTTGGAAACAAATAGTCAGCTAGATAGGATTTGGTGTGCAACATCTGAGGACAGGTAACACAAAGCAGCATTATTAATGGGAAAAGTATGGCATAAATGCACTATTGCTATATAGAGCACAAGATGTGAGAGATGGAAAGCCTATTGTATTTCCTGAGTTTGCCCTCAGTAGTGGGTTTCAGAGGCTCACGCACAGATCTCCTGAAATAACTCATCAGGAAATTTCTTTTTCTAAATCGTCTGCATCAAGCAAATCCCAGAACCTTGCATGATTCAATTATTTGATTGAACTGAGAGTAGATAAAAACTGTTTGAGGCTTGATAAAGTATTCAGTAACAAAGCCAGGCAGTAAAGTCAGATGGAAACTGAAAGACACAGGAACTGACAAGAGCCTGTCACATGGACTGGGAGGAGGTGAAGCTGCAAACATTTTGAAGTGGCCTATTTGATGCTATGCAAGATGGGTAAAATTTGAACCCAGGGTTGCTAGCATTTGGGCTGTCTTTGTGTGTTTATTTTTGCCTTCTGTTCCAGGGGAGCACATTAGGTCAGGCCTGACTGTACATTGCTAGCAGTGCTGAGAGTGACGGGAGATGCTGTGGGCATGGAGAGTGAGCTGTGCATGACTAAGAACAGAAATGAATTTCAGTGCCTGTGACTCCGAGCAGGACAGATAACATAGATTTGTGTGGAGCAGTTGCGAAAGCACAGACTCTTCCTTACAGAAAAATTATTAGAAAAACTAGTTTGAGTTTGGGAAGGAAGAAAGCTTAAAGCACAATCAGGCTTTGCAAAGGGCTCTCTGTCTCTGAAATGAACATTCACAGACATTGTGTTGACACTGTTGTTATTTTGGATTGTTCTCAGCCTAAACAAGCTGAAAGGTGATGGATTTGTCACATAAAACTGCTGAAAATAGGTATGTTAATACCAATTACTCAGCGGAACTCGTATCATGCTGAGTATCTTTTTGTCAAAATAATTTTTGTAATCTTTTGAAAGTGTTTGTGCAATTTAAGGTGAAAACAGAAAACTGGGTAGTTTTAGATGTCATGGTTTGATTTTAAAATGTGTTTTCTCTTTTAAAAGCGTGTTTTTTTAAAAAAGTAATGTCTTGCAATTAGTTTATCTTGTCTCCAGGGATTTCTTTTTAGCCTAAATAGTGTTTATATATCTAATTTATGTTTAAGTGCTGTATGCTTCTTTGACAGCATTGTCTGCTTGTTTCTTACACGCTTTGTGCATATCAAAAAGAATATAGAAACAGGAAGAAGTTAGTGAAGGCCGTGTGTTGTGATGTGTATGTTTTGTTCACTGTGTCAGGAAAATCCACAAACACCAGAGATTTATGTCCAAAAAGGAGACAGAGGAGTCTTTCAACTTTATTCAAATAAAGGGAGAGAGTCCACTGGGGCACACGCCCGCAGGGTTTTCTCTCTCGAGGTTTCTGAGGGCGCATCCTCCTTTTATCCCAAATTCCCGTCCAGATGTTGCCCTCTTCCTTTCCCGATTGGCTGAGGCACTAGGAAGGTACAGCCTTCCCGAACCGCCTACCACACATTCCTCCCTTGAACCTACAATTTTACCCCAAAGTTCAGGAGTTCAGCTTGTGCAGATCCTTGTCTGTTTCAGGAGCGAAGCTGTCTGGGCTCTGTAACAAACCTGCTGCCCAAAATCAGTAGAGACATTAAGACCCATTTCAAAGACTTTAACACCCATGCATTCCCCCATCAAATTGTTTGTAAAGACATTAGCTGTCCTCTCAACTGTTTTCATGTTAAAATTTTTTATGGTTGTTATGCAATTTAAACTTACAGCCTTGTGAACACTGTTGCTTAAATTATGCATCTTTAAACCTGTTTGTTTTTCTGTTGTGACTTGTAATTTTAAGTTCTGGTCACCTACTGAAAAGTAAAGATTTGCCAAGAGCTGATTTTTGTCTGGGAGTCTCACACAGAAGTGTCAAGTGTGCTCTTTGTCGGGTTACACGTTGGTGCTGTTTGGGTCATTCCAGAGACATGCAAGATGGGAGGAGGACTCCAGGAGTAACTGAAAATTAATAATTTGCAGTTTTGAATAAGTAAATCAGCACGGTATCAAAACTGGTATTACTTGTGATTTATTATTATAACCTTGGTACATAATTAAAAAAAAAAAAGAGAATTTCTGGAAAGCCAGTGAGTATGTCTGTATAAGAGTACTAATTTTTACCTTTTGCATTTGCTGACATTTGTATATATCTGGCTTTCAAAGCTGGCAGCTGAAATAAAAATCTCGGGGACAACATTGACCTTTGTTAAGATTTTTTTCTTGTCACAATTGTTTAGTGTTTTAGTCTTCAGTCTGCTTGGATTTTTTTCTTTCTTTCTTTTTTTGGCTATGGGGGTGGCTGTTTGGTTTGGGTTTTGTTTTGGTTTTTTGTCATTTGTTTTTGCTTTAAAGCTGCTCACAGTGCACCTTTTATTTATTGGTGTGATACAGTACGCAGTGAAGACTGAAGCTGGCAAAGAACTGGTGCCATGGAATGTACTTTTTTACTGTTTCCTGCTTTTGTATTTTCATGCGAGTGCTTCCTTTGATAGCAGCACAGAACAATACATTGCCTAAACTCTAATTTTTTTATTTTAACAATTGTTACTTGTTCAGGAACAGTGCTTTACAGTTGGCTAGTACCAGTCATCCACAACTGGTGGATGAGGGTGCAGTTGAGGGAATCCAGCCAAGCTCAGACAAATTCCTGTTTGTTGAAGCATCCTGAGCTACCCAACTTGAAATATATTAAATGAGGCTGATGAACCTTTGATGAATGAGAAGATGTAGCAGAATGTGGAAAGAAATAAAATAATTTGGGCACGGAAGTTTTCTCTTTTACGGGAGGGTGTGTAAAGACAGAGAAAAAGACAAGTCTGGAGTATTTGTATAGTTAAAATACTGTAGTGAGTTTGTCCACTTTTTGTTCCTTGCTGTCGGTTTGTAGAAAGCTGCAGATCTGTTTGTGTACCCTTGTTTCAAAATAACATCTGCTAATTCACCTTAGGTTCTTCTATTTCCATTATCATAATTTCATGGATACCCAACTTGAACAAATATATGAAATACTTAAAATTGAAAATATGTAGTATTATTATGCATGCCATCCTATCTTTTAATTAGGTAGTCTCCCAAGATTCTTAAAAGAAAGAAGGGGAGGTTCACTGACACTCAAAGATGGGAAAAACAAGAAAATTGTGTGGCTCTTTTCATACATCATATCATTATTATAGATTGTGGAAGTCATCGTCAGGATTGATGGTGGGGCTGTGATTTTAGTGCATTTAAAACAGTTTGGAGTTACAGTTAGGTAGTGAATACCAAATATAATACAGAAGAATTCCCAATTGGCAAGGGATTTTTAAATACTTGGTTTCAGTTCTTAAGCCTGTTCTCCACCTATTAAGTTCAATTGGGAATTTTCAAGTATGAACAATTTCTTTTTTTACCGACTGCTGTGAGGTTCTTGTCTTGTTTGAGGGCAGCACTTGGCATTACAAGGCCGCACATGATGTAATATTTTCTTCAGTGCAGCACTGTCAGACTGTGTGTCATGGTGCATCTGCTCTGATCTAACCATGGTGCCCACAAACAGGAAATCTGTGGGCACCAGTGAACTTCTGGTACTGTACGAGCACAGCTCATGACTGCGTCACCATGTGATGGGAAGATGGTCACGTCCGCTCAGAGGCATGCTTATTAGTCAGCAAAAATGGAGGCATTTTCCTCCTGTTTCAGTACCTTCTGTTGTGAAATTAGAGTGTATTTTATGGGAGTGTCAGGAAAGAGAGAGAAAAGAAACAGACTGCAGGCCCCTGGGGATTTTTTTCTGCCCACAGCTGTGGGACAGTTAGCAAAGATGATGGGAAATTGGGTTAGATGAGTTGTTTTGTAAAAGTGGATGGATGCCAGACTAGATGCTGTATTAACTCAGAGATTCCCAAAGGATGTGTATGTGCTGGTTTGGGTATCTGAGCATGCCCATGCAGCGGAATTGTATTACCATACTAAGAATGTGCATAAAGCAGCAATAGTGCCATAAAACTATGTGGCTGACCAAAGTGATTTTGAAACTTCTGTACTTGATGAGCTCTGGTCAACTTTAGAGACCTTGACATTCCTACCAAATATTTACAAACAACATTTTATGTTTTAAAACTGTCTTTGTCTTCCTAAAGATTTAACTGGGCTTCAGAGATCCAGTGTGCTTACTGTGATATAATGCCTTCTGCTGATACTGGTGTGAACAGCATTGAATTTTTTGACAGATTTCACAAAACTGCTGAACAAAAGTAGCTATGTAATGTGGGTGACTGTATCTGTATGTGTAACTGAGAGTCATGGGAGCAACTTGAAGCCAAGTATTACATCAGACCCTGCATTCCAGGCAGTGATTTGGTTTGGCCCTGCTGGATTTTTGCTGCTCTCAGAGTTTGTGTCAGCAAGTTTACTCATGACTGACATGAAGTTTTAGTCCAGATTAATGATGTTAAGCATAGGCCCCATCCTCAACTGCTGTGATCAGATACTTGACACTACAGCTGGCAGCCTTCATGCCAGTGATGGTTCTTATGGAGAAATGGTAAGGACAATGGCACTACAGATGTGATATACAGGCCAGGGGTTACCATCTGTGTCATGGAAGCTTTCCAGTCAGGCTTCCCACCTGATTAAAAGCCTGTGTGTATATGACCTTGTGCATCTTGGTACCCATCTCAGTATGTTTGTACTGAGGAAGGCATATGGAGGAAGTGGGGACACTGTTTTAAATTTTCTTGAAACAAATGTTGCTAACTAAGCCGATAAACTGTGGCTGGAGCAGCTCAAACATTTCTCGATGCTACAAACATATGCCAGCATTCCTTGTGCACTGCATGGTGCAGGAAGCCCTGGGATAGGCATATGTCAGATGTTAAAGCCATTTCAAATACCATTTTATAAAATTGCATTTATAAATTCAGTTGCTTCAGAGTTGTGAGCACCCAACAATAAATAAACAAACAAGTAAATAAAAACTGTTTTTTGTGCTGATACTAGCAGAAAGGGCATTGAATCTATGATACCCCAGGCTCCCTTGTGCTTAGGTTTATAAGGTGTAACTTGCAGAGTTATTCAGGTTGGAAGGGACCTTCAGGGGTCATTTAGCCCAGCTCTTACTCAAAGCAAGATCAGTGCTGACTTCAGACTAGGTTGCTCACACTTTGTCCTGATGGTTCTTGAAAATCTGCATGGATGTAGATTTCACAGTCTCTCAGACACCTGTTCCAAGATTTCAGAGCAGTGATTTTTTTAATGTCCTGTGGCAACTTCACTTCTCTCTTGTTCTCCTACCACATACTTTCATGAAGAGCCTGGCTGGTGTTCCTGGTAACTTTCTCTTGGGAATTGAAACTTTGCTACTGTGTTCCTCCAAAGCCTTCATATGTGAAGCAAGCCCATTTTCATCAGCCTTTCCTCACAGGCCCAGTGCTCTAATTCCCTGAGAAACTTGGTGACCCTTCGCAGGACTTGCTCAGGTTTCTCATGGAATAGTTTGGGTTGGAAGGGACCTTGTAAAGGCCATCTAATCCAGCCCTCTGCAAAGAGCAGGGACATCTTCAACCAGACCAGGTTGCTCAGAACTCCATCCCACCTGGCTTGAATGTTTCTAGGGATGGGGCATCTATCACCTCTCTGGGCAACCTGTTGCCAGTGTTTTATCAATCTCATTGTAAAAAACTTCATATATCTAACCTAAGTTGATTCTCCTTCAGTTTGAGACCTTCCCTCTTTGTCCTATCAGTGCAAACCCTTGTAAAATGTCCCTCTCAAGCTTTCAGACCCCCTTTAGGTACTGGAGGGTGCTATAAGGTTTCCCTGGAACCTTTTCTTCAGGCTGAACAACCCCAACTTTCAGCATGTCTTCATCAGAGAGGTGCTCTAGCCCTCTGATCATCTTCATGTCCATCCTTTGGCCTCACTCCAACAGTTCCACATCCTTTATCAACACTTTCTTTTACTGGAGGCCCAGAACTGGATTTAGTACAGTGTTGAGTAAAGAAAACAATCGCTTCTATTATCTACTGTGTATTGTCTTGTGGGTACAGTACAGTAAGCTTTTAGCCTTCATTGCAATTCTGAGTTCTGTTTAGCCCAGTCTCCCCTGGTACCCACAAATCCTTTTCAGCAGAGGTCCTTTCCTGGTGGCCTGTGTCTCTGACCTGTCTAGGTCCCTCAAAATGGTAGCCTTGCCCTGGAGCTTATTGTCTGCATTCCCTAGTTTGCTGTAAAGTGCAAACGTGATGAGAGTGTACTGTGTCACCTTCTCCAGGTCTCTGATAAAGGTGTTAAACAGGACAAGCCTTAAGATAGGCCCATGCAATACTCTACTCATTGCTGGCCCGCAGCATAGGTTATGACACTTCAACCACTGTTCTTTGAGCCCAACCTTCCAGGCAGTTTTTTACCTGTCTAGTTGCCCACCACTCCAGGATGTTAAAAGACTTGCTGAGGTAAATCACATCCACTGCTCTGCCATTGTCCACAAATCCAGTTGGTCAGGTGTTATATGTCACTGGCTAACCTGTGTTGTCTGTCTCCATTCATCCACAGCATCTGCATATGCACAGGAATGTGTTCCAAGAATGCCTGGTTCATGCTGCAGTTCATGCTGACCCTCTGGAAAACAGCTCTGTCTGGTTGATGGCAAGCTGACCATGGGCCAGCTTTGTGGCAAAGGCAGACAAGGGCATTCAGGACTGCATTAGGAAGAGCATTTCCAGCAGTTTGAGACAGGTGGTGGTCCTCCACTCAGCACTGGTAAGACAGAGCTGGAGTACTGTGCCCAGTTGTACCTCCTCAGCAAAACAAAGATATGAACATAATGGAGCTAGTCCAGCAAAAGTCCACAAAAGTTATTAAGGGACTGGAGCATCTTTCATATAAGGAGTGGCAGTGAGAACTCGGACTGTTCAGCCTGGGGAAGATCTTACCAACGTGTAGAATACCTCATGGAAGTGGGGAAATGATGAAGAAGGAGCCAGACTCAGTACTGCCCACTGACAGGACAAGAGGCAATAGACAAAACTTAGTTTATCTGTCAGAACATTTCTCTTTCTTCTATCACAACCTAATATTTTTAGGAGTCTCACTTTTTGTCATATGAAGTTTGTTATTGGTGCTCAAGATTTCATTGAATTTGCTGGTAAAGAACCCTCCAGAGAAGGTTTCCCTCTGAGCTTTCCTTTTTCTGCATGCTAATTAAACTCAAGTTGAAATTTATATGTGGAGCCTGAGGAGGAGGAGAAGAAATTTTCATCCATGCTTATATATAAACAGTTTGTTTTAAATAGAGTGAATTATAAAAGCCAGTATTTCTTTAGTTTTAATATTTGCTTATCTTACAACTTGGGTTATGGAAATAGATGATTGATTCTTTTCTCTTTTAAAATTCTAATAATTTAGTTTTTTAGCATCAAGCAGAACTTTTCCTTAGGCTGAAATATAGGACTGAAGCTGAGTAAAAGATCTTCCATAATTTCATGTAGTTAGTTGCTGTGGGGCAGAATTGCATGTTACAGGAAAGGTTTGAATACCTTAATTTGAAAGACAAAATTGGTCCAGTGGTATTTTAAAAGCCTACTTTTTAATTTTTAGTTTTACAGTGGTTAAAAATAAACCATAATGATTAATTTTCTAACTCAAGCATCTTTTCAGCCTCACTCTTGGCTTACCTGTGCATTAATTTTAACACTAGAGGGCGGCTGAAACACTTCAGTTGGTTCAGAAAACCAGCTTTAGGAGAACAGCTTTCATTCTTCGTTATTGAAAGAAAGGAGTTTTGTTAGCTGCCTATTATGCGATGTTTATTTTAGCAATTAATTTGCTTTAATTCCTCCAGTTTTTTTAAGCCTAAAAATCTAGCTTCTAACTTTGTAGCTTTCTTTCTGCCTCTATAGCTGTATCATGCAATTAAACTGATCAGTAGTCAAAGAGGGAGAATAGTTTCACATTTTAGTAGCTATGAAGACATACTGTTTGTGCTTCTTTTGTGATGGGTATTTTGAACCACCTTGTTTCAGAAACAAAGACAGAGATGCCAGAGATGGAAATGTGTTAAAGATTTCTTAAATTTTCTCAAGAAACTAAAAATTTGTCTTACAGCACTTAAAATTTATTTCATAGCTTTTGTTGGTAGGTAATTTTAAATAAACTTCCAAAACACTTGAGTTGATTTTTCCTTATTCTCTGCTTTGCTCTGAAGCCATCTTTTTTTGTGTAGCAGAGCTGCAAAATGGCAACTTCTGTCCCTCCAGATGTTACTGTATCGTCTCAGCAATCAGGAAACAATCCAATATGAAGACTTCAGAAAGGAAAGGTCAAAGCAGTTAAAAATTGCTGTTTTCACAGCTCATGTGAAAATTGCTGAAGAAGTTCTTGACTTCAACCTGAAATTGGAAACATAACATATTTTTATTAAGAAAGTATGGTGAAATACATGGTGAAACATGTAAGTTGTTTTAAGGGTGTATTGTCAGAGATGTGATATTAATCTGTTCTGGCTCTAAAGTAAGAATATGTTCTATCTTGTGAGTTGGTTGCTTGTGTATCTTTTTGGGTTTAATTTCCTCTCTTCCTGTTTTGAATCCATTACACTTACTGCAAGAGTTGAACAATATATTTCAGCAGCTGAGTGATCAAATGTATATTTGCAATAAAACTTTGACTGGTGTCTGGAACAGTAATAAAATAGTGTCATTAAGCTTTTAAGAAAGGAACGCTGTCTTTTATGAATAGTGTAAGAGATTAAGGCTGATTTTTTTGACTTGGGATCAGATATGTTTTTCCCTCTCTACAGGTGATGTGATCTGAAAATTAACCTGTGCCTCTCTTAAGGAAATTTTGCACCTTTGCAACTTTGTAGTGACTCCAAGGACGTAGTGTTTGCTCTTTCAAGCTAAGCTTCTGAAACTGTGTAGTTACAAGGAAATTTTGTCTGTTTATGTCAAAAGCTTTTCTTTAGCTTCAGAGCTGGAGAGAAGAATTAAAATGCTAAAGCAATAGGCTCAAGCAATAAGATTTAGAAAAAGGTATAGTTTATTATTTTGAATAAAAATAAAAAATTGATTTCAGACAGTGGACTGTATGGTTTGGCTTGTGATGCTGACTCTAATGCCAAACTATGGATTGCACTTCTCCAAGCCTTGAGGAGAAAAAGGCCTGAGCTGGAGCCACTAGGAACAGCATGGCTTTATCTCTTTTTGTTGTGATATCCTGGAAGTGCTGCAGGTTTTGTGATTTTGCTTGGTTTCTGCCATGATTTCTTTCTTATGTTGCAGCATATATCTGTTATCTCTGACACTTCTTTGGCAGTTGTGGACATAACATAAACATTCTCACCAGCCTGTGCTGACTGATAGGGCAGATTTTGAAAATGATTGATGCTTGCTTTGCTTTTTCATAGGGAGTTCAGCAAAGTGCAGGGCTGTTTGGCTTTTGGACAGTGCCAGGCAACCGCTGTAGTAAAAACTGGATTTCCATAGAAGGGATTTAAAAAATGCAGTAGTAGAACACTTTTCTTTCTGTTATTGGTTCTGGATCACAAGAAGGAGCAAAATTGTAGCATTTTTATTTGGTCCCTAGCTGGCAGTCCTGCAAATTGAGAGATTATAAGTAGGCTTCACTTACAAACAAAATTGAAGAAAAGTTGCCAAGGGCTAAATTTCCTCTCTATGAGGCTTAGTTGTGGAGTTGTGTGTGGTTATGCCCCAAACTGTCACTATGCAATCTCATTGTTTGGAGGTGTGCAGAAATTAAACCAGCTGTGAATTCTTTTGATGATTTACAGTCAAGGGTAAATGTCTGGTCCTTCTCTCTGAACTGCATTGCCTTCAAAGGAAAAAAAAGGAGCAATAACCCTTCATTGGCTATTTTTATCATTATATTTAATAGATGAAACTGTGGCTGTGTGTTAGGAAATAGACCTGGTGGAAAGACACTGCTCTTCTGATGACATTTGAGAGCAGATTCCATTTGAACTTGACTGCTTAATAGGCCATCCTTCTTTGGATGTGGCTCCTGTAAAAGAAATTGCTTTGTTGTAGGCACTCTCTATATTTTAATATTAAGGTTTCATATTTAAAGGTCCTACTAGATAACTAAGCTTTGCTTTGGTATTTTCCCCTTTCTGCTTTCCTATTTAAAAAATGAGTGATTGGAAGACCAGCCTTTTTCAGTAGCTTGCTTCATTTTATGCCTGGTTATGCAATGTCCTGGCAGCAGTTACTTTATGCTCTCAGGAGAAAATTTCTTACAGAAGTTTAGATTTTGCTAGTCCTTTACAGCTTCCTCTAGTGTGTGAGAATTTAACGGAAACAGTCCTTTTACAGAAATACAAAGCTTTGATTTTTTTGACCTAAAATTATGCTACCATTCATTAACATTTACCTCTCTTGCACCATCGGCTTTCATTTTGATCTTGCTTGGGCTGTGCTGATCAGCACGCTGCAGACAGAGTGAAACAAATCAAGGTGGTGAAAAATTCCTGTGGTAGGCCATGAGTCTTGTTCTCTTCCACCTCAAATCTCTTCTCTCTGCAGTGTGAGGAAGATGTTGGGTATCTTCCTGTACTCCACTGCAATCTGTCTGGGTGGGATGAAGACAGTGGAGTGATTTTTCCTCTGTTATGCAATGTGGTGTGGCTGTGTATGAAGAAGGCACAGGAGGAAAACAGAAGAACTTTCCTGCATCATCACACTGCCTCTGGAAGATCAATTGAGAAATACTCTCCCAGGGGAAGAGCTGTAGCGGCCATAGGTACTGCTTGTTTGCCTGTGCTTCTTTCAGTGTGGAATTAATTGGACTGCTCTCTGCAACAGCATCACTGCACTTGTTTGTCTGGTGGTCTGAATAGCTTAAATGCTCCTTGTAAGTTAGTTAAGTCTGTGAGGCACTAATGTAATGGTCTCTTCCTCCCTAAGGGTGGAAAGCTCCTGAGAACAAACATGGAAGCATTAGCAATAACAAAAGCCTCTTCTGTCTTGCTGCAGTTTCTCTTAGTTTTCTGATGAAGAAGCATCTGGTACAGCTTTTAGCTGTCCCTTTATAGGCCATAAGTCCTGATACATTGCCAAGTGGCATAATATTATATTTCATTTTTATAGAGGATTTTGCAGGGCAGAGGGAACAGTGCACAAAAAGTTTATTTGTTGCATGATAAGGTCATTCTTTAAGAATGAGGCAGAACTACAAGCGTTTTATTTTTGATCAGCTTTGACTTGTGATTAGTTACAGCTTCCCACAACCAATCCTGTCATAGCAGTTTTTATTCTGGGTTATAAACAGTGATTGTAAAACCTATTAAAACAAAAACAGCAGCAACAACAACAAAAAAACCCTAGAAAGAAATATGCTTGCAAGAAGATTTATTTCTGACATGAGTCATACAGTTCATGAACTTCTCACAGATGAGCTCATCATGGGAAATCTTTAGTAGGAATGCTGGTATCTAAATCACTCAGATATTACCTGCTTCTCAGTGACATAGGGTGCTGTGGATCAGCACATCTGCACTATGCAACTGTGCTCTTAAAGTAATCCTATAGTTTCTTCCTCTGTTTGAAGCTAAATCTGCTTGAAATGTATTTATTAAGTTGCTTAAAGTCTGACTCGCATGTCTTCTTAGTTGTAGGAGGTACCTTCGATTTCAAAAAATATCTGGGATAGTTTTAAATTCAGTTTTTTAATAATCAAAATTGTTTCCAGTGGTTTCTAAAAAATGGTACTAGAAGCTTTGAGTGTAGAAACATTTGAAGACTTAGGTAGGTTATTGCATTTCGACAATACACATAAATTGCATGTTTTAGAGAAACAGAACAGGATTGACAGTGGCATCTCTTTGTTTTTTTCTGGATATGTAAATTATTTCATGTTGAAAGAGGCCACCTATATTCTTATGTATAAATCAAGAGACGCATATGATAAGGATAGGTAGTGTGTGATTTATGTCCTAGTGATTCCTCTAGTGATTTCATTAATTTCTGGTGAGTGTATTGGTTCTTGTTTTTGGTTTGGTGAGTGTATTGGTTTGGTTTGGTTTGGTTTGGTTTTTTTTGGGTTGGTTGGTTTTGTTATTAACAGCAATGTGTTTATTGAAAGCCTGTAAGAACATATTGTGTGGTACAGTTCCTTTAGCTGCAAATGAAATGCAGATAAAAGGACTATTTATAAGTCAGTCACCCCTTATCTTCAACCCCTCCTTTTGCTAGAGTTTGGGAAAGGTTGGGATGAATAAGAAAGCATGTCAAAATGAATTTGAACTGTGCTGAACTCTCAGTGGACATGAACAAACCAAATTTAGAACCTGTCTTTGAGACTTGCCTCTCTGATAGTTTAGTTTATCTCCAAGGCCAAGTTGTTACAGCAGCAGTTTGTCAGCAGGGCTCAGTTTCTCGGATAATTCTCTCTCGTGTAGTTTGGCTGTAATTATTAAAATCAGAACCTTGAATTTTTAAACTTACAAGTACAGACCGTTGAAACATGAGCCCAATGTGCTCAAGTGGCACCGTGTCACCTCATAAATGAGCCTCAGCATTCTGTGCCAGCTGCAGGGCCTGGGCGGCATCAATCCATGTAGGTCACAGCAGTCCAATTTTGAGGTGACAAGTTCATGCATCACTGTGGCAAGATGTGACTGGGGCCAGCAATGACAGGCAGTGCAGTACAATGAGATAAAAATGAAAAATAGTTCTGTTCACTATAGCCGCTAGTTGACACATGTTCCTGACAAATTCTTACTTTGATTTTGCTTAAGTACCCAATATATTGTTCTAATAGCATTCTTGCAGAACTCTGAAAATTACTCTGGAGCTAACAGCTTATAAGGAGTTCTAGCTAATGGTGTGGCAAGGATGTAAAATGGGAATAGTACAGCTTTATGCTGTATTAATTGTAACTGGACAGGGACATAGGATTTCAGGAGTCTTGGAAGAAACTTAGAAGACAAAAGTTAAAAAAGAAATAGAATAGAGTAGAATAGAATAGAGTAGAATAGAATAGAATATTTCAGTTGGAAGGGACCTAAAACTATGACCTAGCCCAACTGCCTGATAACTTCAGGCTAGAAGTTAAAGCATGTTATTAAGGGCATTTCCCAAATGCTTCTTAAACAGACAGGGATGGGGCATTGATCACTCACCAAGGAAGCCTGGGGGTTCCAGTGTCTGACCACCCTCTCAGTAAAGATGTGCTTCCTAATGTCAAGTCTCAACTTTCCCTTGTGCAGCTTTGAACCATTCCCAGTTTTGTTGCCCTCCTCTGGATCTATTTCTCCTCCTTCCCATCCCTCTTACACTGGGGGGACCAGAACTGCTGCCAGCACTCCGGGTGAGGCCACACCAATGCTGAGCACAGCGGGATGATCTGATCCCCCTTCTGACCAGCTGTGCTGCCGTGTTTGATGCACCCCAGGACACAGCTTTTGCCCTCTGGGCTGCCCGGGCACACCCTGCTGGCTCTCCCTGAGCTGCTGCCCACCAGCACCCCCAGGGCCCTCCCTGCATGGTGCTCTCCACACACTCCTCTCCCAGTTTATACTCGTGCCTGCAGTTACTCCATCCCAGGTGCAGGATCTGGCATTTGTTCTTGTTAAATTTCATGCCAGGGATGATTGCCCAATGCTCTATGCAGATTCTTCTTCAAGACCTCTTGCCCCTCCAGAGAATCAACAGCACAGCAAATTTGCTGATGGTGTGTTCAGCTCCTGCATCCAGGTCACCGGTAAACACATTGCACAGAACTGTCCCTACAACTGAGCTCTACGAAACACCACTGGTAACCAGTCACCAGCTAAATGTAGCCCCAGTCACTAGACCTCTTAGAGCCCCACCCTTCAGCCAGTTCTTCACCCAGCATAGTGTGAACCTGCTCAGATCACAGCTGGGACAGCTTGTCCAGGAGGATGCTGTGAGGGACGGTATCCAAAGCCTTACTAAAATCCTGAAAAACTTAATGTACCAAAGATTGGATTAACACCCTACAGTGTTCATGTAGAAGCTATTAAAACTAAACTGTGCAGAGATCTAGACAGAGTCTCTCACAAGCTGTACATACTTTTTTTTCTGTCTTTGCATACAGATCATAGATTCTCTGAGCCTCTCAGCAATGTGGCCATTGGATAGGAAGGGGGAAAAAATGAGAATGGAAAAAAAAAAAAGAAAGGACAAAAAAAATTACATTTTATAAGTACAGTTAACTTTTATAAGTACAACAGATGCTGATTTGTGTGGGTTTTCCCCCCTCCCTTTCTGTAAAACTGACCACCTACTTAAAAATTAAGATGTGGGACATGCCAGATTGTTGGGCATTTAATCAAACCTGTGTAATCTTTTATCAGTCTGTATGCCTGAGGCTATCAAAAAGAAATCAAAACAGCTTAGTTTCCACAAATTTAAAATTTCAGATTTTAAAATTTATTTTAACCAGAAATTAGGCTGAAAGAATGATTGACTCATCAGTAAATACTTAAGTATTCAAACTGTCTTCAGGGTCATGGATAACTCAGCCATGGCTAGGAAAACTCACAGTATTTGTAGAATTTTAAGTCTGGTCCTGGCTATCTTGTCTCTTTTTTAATTTTTGTAGTCCCATTCATTTACCCCTGCAGCGCTCTATAACTACTCTCTTTCTGTAAACATCCATAGGTCAGAGGTATTCAATTTGGCTTAAGCAGCATTCTCATGGGCAGTTTGCCAGGAACTCAAAGGCTTCACCTAAATTGCACATTGCTGGGAATAATCTCACTCTCAGCTGCTCTTATCTTTTGTTTGTTTCTTGCTTAGACCTCCATCTGGCTTTTTACTGGGTCAAGATGAGTAGCAGTAAGTGGTGGTATCTATAATTCCATAGTTTGCAGCTTCACGGCATATTTGGAGGCAGGTACAGAGCAGAGATACTGGAGCTGATAGAAGAAATTTCCACCCAGTGCCCACATTTTTTTTTATAGTCCCTACTGGGAGAGAGTGTACTGGCTGTCAGAGCGTAATAGAGCATCCACAGCTTCAGCTGTAGTTTGTTAACAGTCTGATTTCAGCTCATTAAAAAATCCAGTGCATCTTCCAGCCACAGTAATTCTAATGCCCTGGGACATACAGTCTCATCAGTGTCTTCCAGACCATGGAATGAGGCTGCATGTATTTGAGATAGAGGTTGGAAAGGTTGGTCAGGAAATAGGTTTTGTCTGGGCAACAGTTTAGACACACTTGATATTACTCTTCAGCTGATCATCTAGAGAATAGATTTTCTCAGGTAAAGCATATCATAGCTTGGAAGATGAAAATGGTGTTTTAATACTCTCTGCTACTTATTTTTTAAAGCATAAGTCATCCCTCCCTGATGTGATGGAACAACTTAAAATTTGTGTTTCTTTTTGTTTCTTTGGTGAGGTCACTGGGGGTTATTTTCTGTTGAAGTTTGAGCTCACAGAGAGGGCTTTGAAACAATAATGTCTGGATTCTGAAACTTGAAAAAACATATCTGAACCTATGCTGCTGCAGAACTGCATGAGCTGAGCCTTGAGGAGAGAAATTATGGTATTTCAGTGCAGTCATGACAGTATAGAAATTCCTCAAATCCCAAATAGTTACTTTCTATTCATAGATAAATTTATTGAAAACTAAACTTCTGTCTTAACAAAAAGCATGTTCTTGCCAGCAGAATGATTTTGACTTTTGATGAGAACGAGACTGATTATCTAAGTGGGATTTTACAAAATTTTTCGTGTGCCTGATTATCAAGAGTAAAAAGTGAGCAAAGGAATAGCTGATTCAGTGTAGACACTTTTTCCTCTGCTTTCCAGTGATCTCTACATTATTCACCTTGAGCAGATGTGAACTGAACCCAAAGCATAGCTTGTGTTGGCCTTCTTTCCTCTCCACTGACTGCTGGGAGTCTTTAACTGTGTACATATGCAGAACAGTGGCACCCTGATTTGTATAGATTTAAATCCTCTACCACCCCCAAAATTAAGAGGAGAGAATCCAAAAGTCTTGTGCTTCAAATCAGATAGCTCACTGAGAATTCTTGTACCCATCTAGACAAGCCCTAAGAGCTTGAGAACAATTATAGAGAAGGCAAACTTCAAAGGTAGGGTGCAGCAGCTTTGTGGAAGTCTTGACTTTCTGGATGAAAAGCTGGGAAAAGCAGATTAGGGAAAATTCTGTTATTTGTTTTTCTTTATTAGAGATTTAAGCTGAACGTATTCCCTATTTTAAAGCCCTGCATTTAGTGACTGTGGCTACTGTGCCCCTCAGGGCCAACAGTAACACAGACATCTGCATGAGAAATGTTAAACCTGCAGCCATTGTGTTTTGTGAGCTTCCCAAATGATAAGAAAGTGCCTGCCTTTACTACTGATATTTGATTGGTGTCTTGACATTTGCTGGAGCGAGCCCATAAATTAATTTGTGTCCGTTTATTTCCTATCTGTTGATCTGTCAGGACCCTTTCTAATTGCATCATCATGCAGTATGCAAGAAAAGGGTTTATTTGTCAATGGTTAGGACTGTAGTAGCTTGTCTAAGATAGGAAAACTGTGGAAGCTTTTGCAGACTTTTAGGTGTAACAGAAGAGGGAGGGAAGTGCTCAGCAGATAAAAGCACCTCTGAGTCACAGAATACAAACTCAGCTGGATTTGAGAGCGAACACAAGAACCAGCACCAGTTTGTGGGAAGAAGACACCTCAGGAAAAATTCATTTAAGCAACCAGCAGGTAGTGTAGGAGTTGCTGCTTCACTTCTACCTGTACAGTATTAATGGCAATTACTGCTATTAATATAAAACAAATAGAGTTGCCCCATGAAAAACCAGGTGGATTTGAAGGTGGACCAATGAGCTGCAGCTGATACTTCTAAACTGATACTTCTAAATCAGATATATGGGAAAAGCATAATGCCTGGGGACATGTTTAACCCTTTTAACAGTGACATGAAAAGTGCTCACTTCTGCTGGAAAGGTTCGATTTTTGCTCTGCTGATGGCCAGCTGTCGTATCCAGTGCTGGTTTATTTTGCCAGTGGTTTTAATTAGAGTGGCTGACTGAACATCAGCTCTTTTAGTCACAAATTGAAAGCCATTAACTAAGCTTCTTAATACTGCCATGTCTGGGTCAGGGAAAAGAAGTGGCTGAGCGTTAGCAAGATTTTCTGTGGATGGTCCAGATCTTATTACAGATGTTACATGTCACTAATAGTAGTTTCCTTGGATTTTCTTCACAGTTAGATTGTAGTCTTGCCATTCTTTACCATTTGCTTTCTTGAATGTTCCAAGTTCACATTTTTAAAGCTCACAGAGCATATAAAGCAACTATAAAGCAGATAAGTAACACTCAAGGTTGTGTAGATGATAAAAGAAGATGGGGGGTGCTAATGGTTCAACTGTATAAGGCAGCCTGAGAGAAAATTCAAAGTCAGAACTTCTCAGGAGAGATGAGATTGTAAAAAAAGGAATTTCTTTGTGGTAGAACAGCTTGATGTTTCCACAGGTAAACATGAAAAACAGGAGGCTTGTGCAGACTAGCAAATAAGTAATTTGTTGGAATGACAGTAAGCTACTTCAGTGTAGCTGTGTCAACCAAGTGAATTACGTTTCAGGAGCTGCTTTGCAAAAAGCAAACTTGGGAATAGCAGCCTTTCAGTATCATGGAAAACAAATTGGAACTGTAAGAGTTGGGGAAAAAAAGCATAATGCTATAAGTGCACTGTGGATATGCAGTAATAACCATACAGGATCTCAGTATTGCAGCTTATTTATTATACTGTAAGACTTTTTATTTGTAGAGGTATATCAGTGAGTTTTCTGTTGGAGCTGCAGTTTAAATCAGTTCTTTAAGTGCAAAGATATACAGTGGCAAGTTGAATTTTGCTGATGTGATGATACAGTATAAATTTCCAGTCTGTGCCAAATTAAGTGTGGGATTGAGGCAGACAGCATGTCTACACTGGCAAAATCGAGGTGTAGACAAATGACCCCAAGTCTTCATTGGCCTATTGATGGCAGTACTTGCCTAAGTAGTGCTTTGTGGTCAGTGTACCCTGCCCATGCAGTCAGTAGTGCTTATTAGAGCTCTAGCCTTGCTTTCAGCTTCTTGGATTTCTTTCTGTAAGCATTGTTAAAGGGCATTGCAGGCGAAGGCTGTGGCTTGGAAACTCTTGGTATGTGTGAGGCTAGATCTATGCTGCAGAATGCAGCTCTAAGTGGAGATCCTTGAGTCTGCAGCTTCAGACTGTGTGACATTGTGTGCCTTGGTGCAGTCAATTGCCTTGATGTGTGTCAGCTACCGTCCAGCATTCCAATCCTGTGTCAAAATGCAGAGCTTCAGGAGATACACTCGCACCCTTGTGAGACTTTCATCATTTAAAAACAAAGTAAAACAAAAAAGATGTAATTGTTGACACTAAGGTCTTCAAGGTACACATCATAAATGAATTTTCCTTTGAACTGTTACCAGAACTTAACTCAGGCTCGGATGAGATGAAATAACTTAAGGGATATCTGCAGAAATGGAATAAGTCTTTAGTTAGAATAGTCTCCAGCAGTCAGCTGGGGAAACTGTTGAGCTTTTGATTGAAACTGTAGTGTTTCTCTTATGTAAATCCTGCCTCTGGCCAAAGGGCTCATTTCCATAGTCACTGGGTGACTGGTTCTCCAACCAGTGTACACGGACATTGCTGTCTTTATTGGCTCAAAACTTCCCACTGTTGGTCTGCAACAAAGATGCTACATCAGCTTCTTGCTCATGACAGCTCAACAGGGAACTGCCAAAATATTCTTGAAAATAAAAAACAACAGGCCAATGAAAATGTGGTGGTCAAACAACTAAGAATGAAAAACCCACCTAAACCTTTCTTTCTCCTTCACACCCCATTTTCTATTTTCTTTTCCCGCTCTTTCCTGTACACTACCTGAGCTTTAATTCATAGATGCAGCAAGGACAGAAGCTTTGCTGGTGTGTAGAACTGAAGTGTGTCATAACAAAGGGTGTTTATTACCATTCCCTGTCTAGATATGGGATCACAAAGCGTTGGTAGCACTGAGTGACCTGGTGTAAGTACCTGTGAAGTCCCTGTTGCAACAGAGAAGCCAAAAATCTCCTGCAGTCAATATGCCATGGTTTTTGACTTGGCCTGTTAAACCTCATACCTTCATTTGAAGGTATAACTTCTAATTAAAAACTTATTTGCTATTCACCCTGCTACTCTTGTCTTCCTGAGTTTTTTAATAGGCTTATTTTTAATAACCTGGGCTACTGCAGCTTCTCCCAAGGCTTTTGCTAACATGTAAGTGCTAAACAACACCTCCTTGATTTGAAAGATGAGGCAGCAAGGAATTATAGTTTAGGGGTGATTCTTCGTAGTGAACATGCTGCACTACATTTATATGCCTACTGTGGAATGTCATCACATATTCCATAACTCAGTGTCACTTGCATCAGAGAGCTATAGTGCAGGCTGGGATGTGTTTTATCTGTTGGCTACATTTCTGTAAGACTACAGACTAATGCTCCATCTCCATTTGAGGTAGGAGGGCAGTGGAAGCAAGATGAAGTGTCGCAGCAGTCCTCATGCTTAATCCAGTTCCCAGAAATGACAAAAGGCAATAAGCCATCTGATACATTTCATGCAGAGTGGTCCCAACCACCAAGGCCTGGCCGATTGCCAGTGAGGACCTGAGCAGGGCAGAGTTTCAGAATGTGCTTGGGGTGGTCATGAATGTCAAGTTTCTGATGCCTCTCTGAAATGAGATGTAGTAACAGCTGTGCATTCCTATCCTGCTGCAGAACAGGAGTGGGATTCATGTTCTGATTCATATTCATTTGCTAGAGAGAGCTTCTGATTGCCTTCCAGATGGTGGTCAACTGAGTCTTGCTTGGGTGTCTTGAGAAGTGTCTGTTATATCAGGAAACTTGGAACTGGGAGTGAAAGAAGAGGGAGAGAAAGAGTCAGCAGTCTTCAAAGAACATTTTACCAGGAGGAGTGTGTTAGCTGTCTAAGGCGGCAGTTAATACAAAAGGTTATAATCAGGGGGAGTGAGGAAGTCTGTTCCCAGTTCTTGAAACTGCTTGGTGATGATGGTGCAGTAGTTTTGTCAGCCTCTACTTCAGTATTTCCATCTGCTAGATGGGATGCTGCTTGTGAGACATATTCAACTCAACAAAATGAGGTTACTCTCATGCAACCAGTTACTAAGGATTGTATTTTTCTGTTATAACTTTGTGTAGCCTGTATGCAGAAAAAGGGTGTTGGAATGAAAAAAGAAGTAAAATATAGTAAGTTCAACATTTTTTGCTTTTGTTTCACATAATACATTATCACCACTACTTGTTTAAAAGCTTTTGAACAAGCTTTTGTCTCTACAAATAAGATGCTGTCATTCTTGTGGGAATTACTCTATTTCCCCTGTCTTTAAAACTTGTAATAACCTGCTGATTCAGAAATGAGTGTCCCTTGGCATCGTGTTCCTTCATGGCTCTATCCATTCCCATCCTCAGGTCCTCAATCTAATTACTGTCAGTGCAACAGCTGCTGCCTCTGCACTGCTGAAATGTGTCTGTTCATTCCAGCGAGTTTCCCTCTCATATCCAGGCTCAGCGGAGAGGTATCCTCTGCCTGTGCCTCCTGCTTTTGTCTCCCACTAACTAATGACATAAAGCATTTTGGTGTACAATTTGCATTAATAAGATGAAAACAAAAATTGCCCCACAAAAACACAAACAAGCACTGAAAAAAACTGTGTTGGGTGAGACAGTGGCTCCTTTGGAGCCTTGTTTTGATAACCTTAGATTGAGAAAAAATCCCACTGTGCATCTTCATGTCTCACTGAACTCTTTCTTTGGTGAGTTAAGATCAGCTCCCTTTCCCGCCAGCTCATTGTTTGGTCAGGAGTGTGCAAGTGCCCAAGATGCAGGGCAACACAAAGAGATGTTGTGTCTGTTCATGTAGCATAAATATATATATAGGACAGGACAGTATAGTCTGAAAATGTAATTAAATGTAATAATAAAAAAAAAGGAGTGGCGGTGAAAAACATGCATGCATTATTCTAATCCTGCTCCCTTCAGAACAAAGAACAAATGTGGCTGCTGCTACTCCAGTTGCAGCCTGTTTTTCTTAGCCTATAAGCATGCATGAGAAGAATCAATTCAATAGAAAGTAAATGTAAAATCACAAAATAATTAGCAGTAATGTGTGTAAGGATGACCTCCTCTAAGCTTGCTTTTTTTGCTTTTTCTTTGTCGACTCCAAAGCTCACATAAAAAAGTATAATGTGGAAATAAGGGATGGAAGAATAAACCCAAGCCAGTCACTTTTTGCTTTTGAGCCATGTGAAGAACGCCTTCAAAGGTGTTAGTTTCTTTTATTTATGTTTATATATGTTGTTTACTTAGGTTATTTGTTCCACTGCACTAGAAATTTAGAGGCACCAGCAGTATAGTAGAAGAAAGATTGGGATTGGTATAAAATGAGGAAAACAGAGATGGGAAGTAAGGGGATAGGAGCACAGTAAAACTTTGTCCTTTCTCTCTGCTACTTATCCTTTTTGATTTTAAAGCTATTTTGCCTTTGTTTTATTTCTCATTAAAGCTCAGTCTTTCAAGCTTGTTTTTCACAGCCGTGGAGATCAGAGTCAGAATCTCTACTCCCTTCCCACTCCTCTAAATTTACTAGTACAAACTAGAATTTTTAAAAAACCCCTGCAATTTCAGAATATACAGCCAAACTGATGTTGCCAACACTGGATACATGTACTGGTACATCTAAGGAATTGAGGTTGTTTCACTGATGCTACCTTGTATTGAACACTTGATTGTATGGAAGCAGCCGTGGAGTTAACTCCTCCATCTTCTACCCATTCCTACCCTCCCATCAGCAGATGATGGTTTCCTCTGTTCATACTTTAATAAGTTGTCAAACTGACATACTAGGAACATGCTGGAATTGGTCGGTGACATGAGCATTTAAATTGTCTCCTTGTCAAGGTAAGAGCTGGTTTTTTGCCTGTTTTCATGAGGCGGGAAAAGAGAAAATTGCCATGTGCCTGGGATTTCTTGATGACCTGAATATACAAGTCCCCAGGGCTGCAGCCCCACTCCCATTTGTGGTATAGACCCTGTCACTAAGAGACAAGCACAGACAGCCCCCCACTCCTGCATCCCCTGCATTGTGGATCCCCCAGCTGTTAGCCTTGGATGTAGAGTCCATCCACTAGTAGGTCTTCCAGGTGACTTCCAGGCTTGAGTCTCTCCAAAGGTTGGCCAGGACCACCCTGCTCTCTCCAGAATCCAATTCCACTAGTTGCCTGACTCGCAGAGACACATGCATACCTGTCTGCCAAGCCACCTAGCTTAGCTACCTGCTTAGCCAGCAAGTAGCTGCTGGCTAGCGTGGCTTTATAGTTCCTAGCAATTACACACCCACTGCAATTGCTGACACCACACATACATGGACTTTTAAGACCTGTAGTCCCACTCCAAAATCATCACCACCTGCAGAAAGGTGAATAAGCAGGCTCACCGACCTTTAGATACCAATCATTCCCACACAGAGCGGAAAAAGTTTTCTTTTCTCCTTATTTCTCTTTTTTTTAAATGACTCTTACTCAAGAATTTTAAACTATTAGGTAGCTGCAAAACCTCTTTGTGTAGGACATGACAGTGATTGATGCTTGGCTTTCTGGTCATCTTTGCGTTTATTTTTCTGTTAAGGTGTTTTCTGTAGTGCTTATCAGCATATTTATGTGCTTATATAAAGAAGAGTCATGATGTGATGAATGATGACGTGACAGGGCTGATAATAACAATTCTGATTATGCTTAAGTTTGTTTATTTATGCACTACTACATTTTTGCTGTAACTGGTAAAATAGAAGAGGGATGGAAAGGATGTGGGAACTCCAAAAATGCCTCTCTCTTAGGCTGTTTTTACCCAGCTGTTAGTTTGGCTCCAGTCCTTCCGTTTCCCTCCATCTCTATCCGCTTTCCTTCTTTTTTCCCCCCCTCCACCCTTCAGTCTGCTGCAGCTGTTAGAATTTTGTCATTGTCTCCAAATACCACGTTTCCCATTAGCAGCACAGCCCCTTCAGTGCTAGGGGGAATGACATTTGTGTGCTCTGCATGTGTATTATTGTTAGATGATCTGCAGCCAAAGCAGTATTTACACCTCTGATTGCAGCAATGGGCAGTTCCTCTGTAAGAGGCACACATAATATGCATAAGTATTGAAGGACGAGGTTTGCAGCTTGCTGGCAGAAAGTGGTTAAGGCTTTTTAGTTCTCATGGTCTGCTTTTCAGATGCCTTTGCACTGTAGTTAGCCTTATCAGCATTTGATTTAACACTGCATGCCTGTGTATTTATTCCTTTTGGCAGTTTTAGTGCCATGTCACTCACTGACTGTCACAGTTGTATCATATATTAGATGGCTTATCCCAAAAAACTATTTCAGATATAAAACCACTAACCACTGCTCATTCTAATATACTTTATCTATATATCTGTTTGGGGTTTTATTTCCAGCTGATTTTTAGGTTTGTGTGCATTTTGAATCAATAGCTTTTGTGAATTTCTTTCTGCTCAGTATCTTCATTTCTGCCTGATATTCATTTTGCACTTTGGCTTCCCAAAAAAACTCTGGTAGTGCCCTTGCTCTTTTCTTACAATCCTCCATGACTAGAGTCTCTGATGGGCTCTTGCAAGTTTGGCAGGGCATCTTATTTGGACTTGGGGGTCACCTTGGAGTTCTAAGTTACTCATAGCTTGGTTCTATCTTGCTCCCATAAACTGGCCTAAAATAGATGTTAATTACAGTGTTTCTTTGCTACCCTCTGGTTCTTTTTAAGAGAGGTCTTATTCTCCTTAGACTGCAATGCCTGTGAATTTAACTTACTGGACCACTGGAAGGAGAAATTTATTCCAGGGAACAGAATAAGCCTTCAAGTCCAAATTGGTTTGTACCTGCACGTGTAGTCCACATGTGTGTATTTGTGTGCCAAAATAAACCATGTGACCTCAGATGTATGGAGTGAAGTCATGGGACATCTGTGCTCACTGATGCAAAGCTTCTATTTGCACACCTGAGCACTGAAGGCATCATGGCATTGTATATTGCCTCATTTCTACACTGGATGCATATTGTGAATTCCATTGTGCAAATACAAGCCTATTTTGTGCAGTCTAAGACTGTTTAAAGCAAAATACTTCTGACTGGACTTGTCATCTTCTATTCTTCCTTCTCAAAAAATGCCAAGGGCATTTGTACAACACTTTGACAATTCCAGATATTTTTCTTTTTTCTGCCATGTTTGTTTCATTAAATCATTTGTAAAGAGATAGTGGATGTAACTCCTTTTGCAGTGTTTGTTCTCTGTATAATGCATGGACTTAGGACACCTTCCAGTCCATCTGCCCCCAGCATATCCTGGTGCATGGGGTTATCCCTTTTCAGGTGCAAGACTTTGCATTTCCCTTTGTCACTTTTCACAAGGTTCCTGTGAGCCCATATCTCCAGCCTGTTCAGGTGTCTGTGAATGGTGGCACAACCATCTGGTCTATCAGCCAATCTTCTTGGTTTTGTATCATCTGGCAATTTATCAAGAGAAGACAGTGGCAGTGGAAAATACAACTTCACAAAATTCTCATTTACTTTGGTAGCTAAGAGTGAAAGCAGGATCTTGCCAGACAGCCTAGGGAGAAAGAGTGTTTGCTGGATGCAGTATAACTCCATTGTGTAAAGTTTAGAAGAGTGTTCCTCCACCTCAGGGCTCTTGGATTTCTTTGCTGATGAGGACTGTATGTGACCTTTCCATGTTTTAATTATTCAGGAAGGATGTCCTACACTACAGAGTGCCTGCTAATAAAAAGTCTGAAATAAATGCTTCAAATGACTACTTTTGATGCTTACTTTAGATCCTGTAAGTCAAGGAGATCCTAGTTGGAAATCCTTGAGACTCTAGGAAGCCCTGAGGGGCTTCAGGTGTTATCTCCCAGTACGTAAGTAATGCTCAGCACATTCTGAGTTAAAGGAAGTCTGTTTTTTTTGGTAAATAAATATAGATTCATGACTATCTTGGATGGACCTTTCTGTTTCTTACTTTTACTAGTCAGGAGGGACCTGCTCTCCCCAGCAGTCTGCGACTTTCTGGCCACCTGGCTTTGATATGCTCCATGCAGGACAGAATGCCCAGCTCTCCTCCACCCGCTGCTGAATGCTGCTGGTTGAAAATCGCATCTGCTATGGCTAATGCTCACAGTAAGCAGTCCTCAAAGTGCATTTTTGCCTTGTGTTTCTTGACCTAGAGGTTCTGGGGAGATCACTGTAAGCAACGTGTTAAAACTCTGAAGCCCTGGTCTGAAAACAGGTGTTGAAAACTGATTGCCAACTTGCTTTGGGGATGTAGACTTAATTGGTTCATTCTGCTAACAATGTTTTTAATGGACTTATCTCTTACAAATCTCATTAAGTCCTCTCTGCTTTCTCCTGCCAAATAAATATTCCCTAATAATCCCCAAATCTCTTCCTTCATCTTCATTATTTATTTGCTTGTTTAATAAATAATTTTTTTTCTCCCAGAAGCCTTAACTGACTTACATGTGAGCTGCTCCTTGGCTGAACCTCATAGCAGTTGCTGTGTGGTGCTCTGTATTTGTCAGTGTTTTCTGAAAAACTGCTGGTACTCCAGAAAATCAGGACTACATGGTGATGTTTCCGAGGCACATGAAGGTGTCTTGGGAGAATAATATGAAACAGGTCTTGCATGCCTCTGCTATGCTAAAACAACAGGGAAGCAGTTAGTTCTGGGCTTCCTGCGTTGTACTGAGCTTCTCATTTCTAAAGCTGACAATGAAATTCTTGGGTATTTGCAGGATTATGGGCTGGATCTCCTGTAGAACCCCACACTGCAAGTGCCTTCCTGCTTGAGAGTAAAATATTAGTAATTAGTAACTGATTCATTTAAACTGTTACCTAAGCATTCTGCATAATTGCGTCATAAATAATCTGGATAAACATTTTGAATGAGGTTATTTTAAAATTCAGTTGATTTAATTTATTTTCCACAAGTGTATCTTTAGAATAGAATAGACTATTTCAGTTGGAAATTTATTTCAGATAAAATTCTACTCTGTCACCATCCTAACAGAGGAAATGCACATGCAGCCTGCAGCACCTTTCCCAAGGAAAGAAAAGGAAGGAAATGCAGATTTACAGATTTTGTCCATGTCACTCACTTACAAAATAGGTCCCTGCAGAATAATAAAAAGCTTCAGTGTCATTGACTTTTTTTTTTTTTTTTAGCTAAATAATCACAGGGTTCACATAGTATAAGGTCCCTCTAGCTGGGTACCATTTTAGGAGACCTCTATATTATATTATGTGTTTCTAGCTGCTGGTTCAAATTTCTAAAGTAGGATTTTTCTGATTACAAGCTAAAGTTTGAATTTCCAGCCCCACTGAATCCCCCTCCAAATCTGCTGACTCTGCCAGGCAGACTGATGTTTTAGTGGATTTGTTAATGTTCAAGCTACATTCTTACCATTCTTTTCTCACAGGAAAATATCTGTAAATAACTCTGTCTAAAATTTCTTACTCTGCTGGGTTTCCTGTCACTCTCAGGAACTTTAGTGCCTTCTTTATTTTGAGTGTTAGTATATCTCCAAGAATAACCAGCTGAGGGTATGATGATGGATCAGTGCCATTTGGGTAAAGAAGCATATGTTGAAATGTGCTTTTTCTACCTTGTTTTAAAGGTACACAGTATCACTATATCCTTGCATGTATTAAGGGAGATTTTTATTTCTAGGTTTTAATCTTAAAGTGGGATTATTGTAACACTAGTTTCTTCCTTGGTTTCCTGCATGAGTCATTGGTTCTATTATGGTTTAGTGATTGAATCTCACCCAAAAGCCTTTTCCCCCCTCCAATTCTAAAGTTTTCAACCACAAAAGTCAGTATCAAAAATTATATTTATTGTATCAAGAACAAGGAGTCCAGTTAAACTAGGAAAAAATTGCAAAGCTGTTACTGAGTATAAAAGCTAGTTGTAACCTTAAAATTGAAGTTAAACTTTTCTTCCACTTCAAGACAATTGGACAAATCCATTTAGTCTCATTTCTAGTCTTTTGTCTCATCCCCAAACCCATTCTTTGTAGTGTCTTTTGATTCAAAATAGATGCACTAATGAACTCTATCAATAGAGCTATGTTTAGGCCAACATTTTTGAACTTTTACACTTAGAAAATAAAGACTTGAAGATATTTCCCCTTTTTTATATTAAAAGATTTTCTAACAAGATCGTGAATAATTGACATGTTTACAAATTAACCTTAAGTGTGAATTTCAGAACGTTAAAGCAGACAAATTTCTAAAGTTAGTCAGTATTCTGTGTTTGGACCACCGCCAATCCTTGTTGCACTTGGGATGTGAGGTTTCTCTTCCTCTGAAGAGTTCTTTTGATACTTTCTCTCAAAAAAACCCAAGTCATCTATTTGTTATCCAGTTTCAAAAACTTGATAGAACATCTGAGAAGTGCTAGGTAGTTCACATTGATCAGGGATATTTTCTTGAGTATCTGCTGTCTTTTTGTGACTTTTCCATCCTTTTGAGGATTGCTGTGGGACTCAGTCAGCAAACTGGTGAGGACCTTCTACAGCAGGAGCGAGGACAAAATGGGTTAAACAAGGTTAAACAATGCCTTGGTTTGAGAGAGTTCTGTTGTTCCAGCTTTTAGCTGCAGTGTGGCAGCCTTCTGGCTTGTCAGGAGTGTGGTCAGAGCACGAGTGTAGGAAGCTGTGCATTATCTATGCTCTGAGCATGTGAGGACTCTCCCCACAGCTGAGTGCCTGAGCTGGATGAAAGCTTTACCACATTCCTCAACTCTCGAGGGTAGAACTTTCTGCATTGGAAGGGTGAGGTACCTATAGCTGATGGAAGCCGCAAGCACGGAAAGTCATGGTCTTCTTACAAACAGCACCTTGGGAATTTCAGGATCTTTGGGTTTTCTGGTCTCAGTGGCCAAGCCTGAAGGTTAGTCAGCTCTATGTGGAGGGGAATGTGTTGTAATTTTACACTCTCCTGTAGCAGGTAGGGAATTATGTGGAAGAATGACACAGTAATAAGCACTACAGGCATGAGCTGTTTTAAGGTAAGATCTTTTTGCTCTGGTTGGCTGGCAATTTGGACTTAATTGGAACTTATTTTATTATTCTGATAATTTATATTGAATTTAAATGCATTGTGCTGGCTGATAGGAGTATATTAAATGTAGCAAATCTTCTGCTGGGTAGTCTATAATACAAGGCATTTTCAGGAGCTGGCAGGCTTTGTACAGCCAAATGATCATGCAAAATGTCTGGGAGCATATGATTTATGCCAAAGGTGCTGTAAGATTGCATAAATTTAAGACTTTTATTCTCAACTATTGCATTCATACACTAAAATAATTATAGGGTGCTGACGATGCAGCACCATTTAAGAAAATGAATGACTTAAGTAAAATTAAGTCTATTGTTAAAGATAAAACCATGCTAGTGTATTAAAAAAAAGAAAAGAAAAACCCCGCACAAGATGATGAAGTGCTGTCAAGTCATAGATCATAACGCTGCAACTGGGAGTTACTCTCTGTGGAGGAATTGTATTGGTTTTACATCCATTTTTTAAAGTGTCCTTACGAGATCAAATAGTTCATAGAAATGTTAGAATTTGGTGAGACCTGTGCTGCTGTTAACTTTTCATATTGACTGTCTAAGAGCATGGCCAGCAGTTGGATCTGAACTGACTCACTGCTAAACCTGCTATAATTATTTATAATCATTGGCAATGAGTGGGGGTGGGGATATCATTATTTTTGGCACAAAGTTGCTCAGAAGTAGAAAATTACTAGGTCTTGTGTATACACATAGTACCGTAGTGGCACACCTGATGGTTGACACTTGGGTGTGAGCACCTACACCATCAAGTTGAACCCAAGACCATCTGCTTGAAGATGTCTTATTTGGAAACCAGCTTCCTGTGTGTGTGGGCATTGTGCTGTAGGAATCCAGATTATCTTCTGGTTGACTGTAGGAGAGCTTGTCTGTCCACTGAAGCATGGGGATTGTGAGGTCTTGCAGGGGAGGGAAGAACTTGACAGGCTATTAGCACAGAAACAGTTCTGTTGTCCTCACCCTTACAAACAGGTTGACTTTACCAGCAAAGCATTTGGCTTTCCTCATGTGACAGATCAGATGAAAACTACTAGTAACTATAAAAAATACTTAAGGAAAAAAAGATTAAAAATTCCCCACCAGGTTACCTCTGCTGTTAAGAGCAGCCTGAAGAGGTGACTGAACCAAAGAGGTTGGACAGTCAGTGACAGGACAAAGGAATGATGCTGAGAGGTGGTCCATTTCAAGCCCAAATGTGACAAACTGAGAAGTAGCAGCCATCACTCAGCAGTCCCTCCTTGTGCAGTGCTGTGGCTCATCAGGTCCTAATCCTCATTAGTTACCTATTAGTAGCCTACAGCTGTGGGGCACTTTAGTATAAGGCTGGGTTTGGTGTCCCAAGTGGAAGCAGTGGAACTGGAGAGGAGGAAGGGGAGGGAAGGATGGATGGTACAGATATTTTGTTGTACTGTTTCTTGACCCCCTGTACAACTCCCTTACATAAGGACCCTGAGAGCAAATGCAGTGTTAACAAGAGAAGCCTACAGTGCATCACAAGCAGTTGCCCCTTCAGCTGTTTCTCATCATGAACTTTGAAATAGGAAATGTGAAAAAGTGCAGTGGGAGAGGAATAATAGATAAATAGCTGATGCTATTTACTAGCAGTTCTTTCCAGGTCAGCATGACACTGACAATCCCAGTAACACTAGAAATTTTTGATAAGAGCTCAGACATTTAATATTTGAGATGACCTTTCTAGTTTAAGTTGTGATAGGTGTATCTTAAAAATTTTAATATTTTTCTTTTGCTTAACATTAATCCTCTGGTTTTATTTATCATATTTCCAATTCTGAGCACTCTAATCTTCTTTTTTTTTTTTTTTTTAAAGTAAACCTAAAGTATTTATCTGTAGCAGTATTTATCTGCCAGAACAGAGTGGTGTTGGTATAAACTGATATACTGGTGCTCTGTTTTCCCAGCCTTCCAGAAGATTGCTGGTCAGCAATACCTACAACGAAATATATGGTCTTCAGGTGATTTAAGTGAGGTGTGCAGACTTAAAGGTCTTTTTGGAACTGTGCTGGATTTTTCTAAGATAAATTTAATTTCATCTCTGATAAAACAAGTGAAAGAACTGCAAAAAGCTTGACAGTTGCAAGGGAGTGACCTAAAGTAGAGTGACCTCTAAAGAAGGAAGAATGAACACTGTTTCACTGGGTTTTTTTCTCTCATCTGTGCTACTTAAAGAAAGCTTGGAAGATTGTTTCCATATTTTTGCCACTTATAACAATAGAAACTCAGATCTGGCTAAACATCAAAAGATGTTTTCAGTAATTGGAGAGTAGTGGCATCACAACTTTCAGATTAATTTTGAAATAAATTATTACTTGAAGATCCTTACCTTTTTTTTTTTTTTTAAATGTAATTCAAGCACTTTCTGAATTCATTGATAATTTTTAAGGATGGAAGAACCACAAGTCTACAGCGGAATTGCCTGTTTTCAGAATAGAGTGGAAACCAAACTTTATGATTCTGCTATATTAAACACATCCAAAAGTCCAAAACTTGTCGAGAAAAATGCCTTTTTTTTTTTTTTTTTATGTAGAGTGGTTTTAAATTCCCAATTTTATGATAAGTTAAATAAAATGGAACTTACCTGGATTAATCTTTTTTCCCTATCATTAATTTAGTTGTTATCCTCTGGGGAAGAATAGATTGGTGTTAGCTTTGGTGCTAGTTTTGGCTGGGAGAGTGGGAAATAAGAAAATGGTTTTACTGTTTCTCATCATATAAAGAATGGTCCACTGATTAAGAATTTAAATTTCCATGTGTGTTGCATTTTGTTAAAACCTCAAAAACTACTTATTAGCTGGTATAATATTTAATTTAGGATTATGTAAAATGGGATGTGGTTTGAAATCTGAAAATGAGTTAAAACTGTAAAAATTTGTTACATGGTTATATAAGGCTACATTAATTGTGCTGGAGGCTTAAAGAATAATGTTTCTAAAAACATGCTTTGCATT
Source organism: Orthonyx spaldingii (assembly GCA_013397795.1). Classification (NCBI taxonomy): domain Eukaryota; kingdom Metazoa; phylum Chordata; class Aves; order Passeriformes; family Orthonychidae; genus Orthonyx; species Orthonyx spaldingii. The sequence goes on along the minus strand of VZTJ01006151.1, from coordinate 339,359 downwards.
TAAAATTGGCATTAGGGCAAAGAATCTGTTATATGTCGAAATTTATTTGTTAGTCAGTGAGTTCAAGTATAAAAATGGAACTTCTCACTGTGTTTCAAGGTTTGGGGTTTTTTTTAGTTAGGAAGAAACCAAGCTATTTTTTCCTTTTTTTTTTTTTTTTTTGGTTAGTCTACAACTTCATGTGAGGTTGTGTTGGGGTTTCGCCCCAACCATCAACTAAGTCCCACGCAGCTGCTTGCTCCTGTTGGATGGGGGAGAGAATGGGAAGTGTAAAAGAGAGAAAACTCATGGGTTGAGATAAAGACAGTTTAATAGGGAAAGCAAAATCTGAACACTCCAGCAAAGCAAGACAAGGAATCATTCACCACTTCCCGCAAGCAGGCAGGTCTTCAGCCATTCCCAGGACAGTGAGGCTCCATCATAGATAATGGTGACCTGGGAAGACAAATGCCATCACTCTGAATATTCCCCCCTTCCTTCTTCTTCCTCCAGCTCTATGTACTAAGCAGAACACCATATGGTCTGGGAGATCCCTTAGGTCAGTTGGGGTCAGCTGTCCTGGTTGTGTCCCCTGCCAGTTTCTTGTGCACCCCCAGCCTCCTCGCTGGTGGGGTGGGATGAGGAGCAGAAAAAGCCTTAATGCTGTGCAAGCTCTGCTTAGCAATTAAAAAAACCAACAAAAAAGTCTGTGTTATCAGCACCATTTCTAACACAAATCCCACACCAGCCCCACACCAGCTACTGTGAAGAAAATTAACTGTACCCCAGCCAAAACCAGCACAGGTGGTGATGAAACAGAACTAGTTGTTTAAGCTGCAGTGAGAACAGTAGCTTCTCAAAATATTGCTGCTGTCAAAGGTGATATCACCCACTTCTGTTCTACACTTTATTTAACAGTAAACCTGGAATACTTGAATATGTCTATCTAATTAAAAATATTTTAATAGCTTGGCAATTTTTAGATCTTAGAAGCTGTCATAACTTGGAATTTTTAGTAACTTCATTTGGAGTGAAAATATACCTTAAACTTGCAGATATATCTGATTTACTTAAAGTATTGAGAGACAAAGCAGTCATTGTTCATAACCAGCATGGGTTCACATGGGGAAAGTCCTGCTTAACCAACTTAACTTCCTTTTATGACAAGGCCACCCACCTAGTTGACCAAAGGAAGCTTCTAAAAAAATTTTTATCAAAGCTTTAGATGCTGTCTCTCACAGTGTCCTTCTGGATAAACTGTTCAGCACACAGCTAGGCAAGTTTATAGGACATGGAGTGAGCAAAGGGCTGTCAGGTGGGGCTCAAGGGATTATAGAAAATGGGGTTACATCAGCCTGGCAGTCAGACACCAGTAGAGTTCCCCATGACTCAGTTTTAGGACCAGTGCTCTTTAACATCTTCATAAATTATCTGGACACTGGAATCAAATGTGCTTTAAGAAAGTTTGCTGACAAGGAGGAGCTGTGGGCAGAGAAACCTTACAGAAAGATCTGGATAGCTTGGAGAGCTGGACAGTCACCAACCATATGAACTTTAACAAGGGAAAGTGCCACATTCTCCAGCTGGGATGGGACAATCCTGGTCATCTCTCTGGTCACCAGTGACAGGACGAAATGAAATGAAGCTACATCAGGGGAAGTTCAGCTTGGACATTAGGAACAGGTTCTTCACTGAGAAGGTGGTCACTCACAGGAACATGCTCCCCAAGGAAGTGGTCACACCATCAGAGTTAATGAGCATCTGACCAAAGCTCTTAGTCATATGGTCTAGTTGTGGGCAGTCCTGTGAAGAAAAGGGGGTTGGACTTGATGATCCTTACGGGTCCCTTCCAGCTTGAGATTGTCTGTGATTCTATGATTCATTCTTTTGTCTACTGTGTGGCAAATGACATGGCTCTTATTTAAAATGCAGCAACCACCTGCCAAGTTGTTCATAGAATTTTAAAGAATTCATTTTTCTTCCATTACTGTGCACACGTTAGCTTTTTCAGGTTTTGATTTTAAAATGTGGCTGTCTGCATTCAGCTTTTTGCATTTGAAAGTTGAATAAAGATTCGGGATAATGTTAATTCCTGCAAGGTCTGGTGTAAAAGTGCTGAAATATACTTCTTAGCTGCTTTGTGAGGCTTTTGGAGAGGCTGGTTTCCCATTAGGGTTTCAGTTTCAGAATGGAAAAGACACGTGTAGCAAGCAGTCTCTGCATTGCCGTGCTGCAGCAGAATCCCATAACGTGAGGTATCTGCCTGTAATTCAAAACTTCAAGAGGGATCCAGCTGAAGCAACAAAGGTCCCACTTTTGGCATTTGTGCAGCAGCTGCCTGGGCATTGTGCCATTCATCAGAGGCAATACACATTCCCTCTCAATCCTGCTGTGATTCCCTTCCTCCCTCCTGTTTCAAATGCTTTCGTAGAGCTGAACAGTGTGAACTTTCATCAGAGGAGGTGAAAGTCATGTTGCTCATTCTGAACATGCTGGGATTGTTCAAGTCCCACTGAAGGTTTATTCCCATTTTTCTCCTCCCATTTGCTTCCTTTAGCCCTAGAGTTGACTTGCTTTTTGGTGTAATTACATGAAAAAAGCTAAGAGCCTTTTCCAGGCAAAGAAAATTAATGTCTTTCTACACTGAGCTGTACTGCATTACCAGTAAGCCGGTTATGTTCGGTCCTTTGCAAATGAAGACCATAAAAGACAAGCAGCTTTGATCCATCTCAGTTACAATTGCCATGATATCCCATCCTTGGAGTCAATGTGAAGTTTTTTCAGCAACAGTTGGTACAGTTTCTGAATGTGGAACTTAATTTTCATTGTTACGTGATATAAATGACGGTTGGGGAGATTTTTATTACATCATTTTGTAAGAAGCTGTAGCTAAAAACATAAATATCATCTATCTGTCTTCTGGAAAAAAATAATTGAAATAAACCCAAAACTTTGTCATCATGAAATAAACCTAAGGAGCCTCTGCACAAGAGCAGCTGTGAAAAGGAATACTGGATGGGTGGTCTCTCCATCAGGGAATCTCTCTCTCCCTCTCCCCACCCCTTGCTCATGCAAGCAATCTGGTGAGCATTTAGATGAGGTCCTATGGAATAAACCAACTTTCTATTTTAATATATATTGTGTTAAGATTGTTGTGTTTAAAGCTTGCTTCAGCTGTGTCCCATGTGACTTTGTTGGCCATGTACTGAAGTAAGAGAGTGCTGTGATAAAATAGATGTGAAAGTAATGCTGATTGTGAGCAATGATAAATCGTGGTGATTGAAAGAGCCTCTTTGAGCCACCCTTGTCCAAGAGAAGACTCCACACACAGAACTTGAAAGGTAGTTCTCTGAATTGCTCTTAAACCCTTCAAGTTTTAGAGCACTGCAGCTTGCCTTTTGACCTTCCCCTTAAACCCATCCCTCCACAGTATTCAAGGAAAAGAATTGCAGGAGGGCAGATGACATGTATGTAATCATCTATAATAGTTTCTCCATGTTCATATCACTGGTTTACACCCAGCCCGGGTAGGAAGATCTGAAAGCTGTTGCCAGCTGATCAATTTCTAGTGGGCTGTGAGAAATGAGCTTCCATCCAGGACTTAGGGAGTAGAGACTCACTATGGATGTGAAATGCAGTTTTGCTGCCTAGGACCTATTTGCAGCATCAGCAGAGGTGTCCATGCAGAAAGAGACCCAGGAGACTGAATTCCTTTGGACTTATGTGGCCCAAAAATAACTGTGTGTGTTTCAGCAACGACTGTAATGGATTACAAATAGACCTTGTACAAACACTACAGTTTTGTTTTCACAGAACAACTGTTAAAAGCAAATATCGTAATAAGAATAAACTATACTGGGTTTACATACTAAGTAGGAAAGAAAGAATAATGTTTGGCTGCCAAAGTTTAGCACTGAGAAGAAGCTAAAAGCAAAGGGAGCTTGTGGTAGCTGCTGTGACACCAGGGAAAAGACAGCCTTGGCACAGGTTACCTGAGAAAGGTGGAGAGCCTCCAGCCTTGGAGGCTTTTAGGAACATGTATTGTGCAAGCTACTTAGATGGAGAGCACAGCCCTGGACAGTGAATAGGTATTTCTGCAATTATTGTGAGGTCTGGCAGACATGAAATGTTTCCCACAGAACTATGAGAGGTATTATTTTTTTTCCCCTCTGCTGGTCTCTTGGGAAGCAGTTATAGGCCATCTCTACTGTTTCCCAGCTGTGACTGTGGCACGAAGCATCTGGCAGAGCTGAAACTGGGATACAGCTTCCTGCTGAGCAGATGTCTGTATATGTTGATACTGCTTTTGGAGGGATGGGTTGAGCCTTACTTGGCTGCGAGTCTGATTCCGTGAAAGTTAAGGGAACAATGGGATTAAGGTGCATGACTGGTCAATTGCCTCATGTGGATTCAGTGTGAATCCACTTTTTCAGTTCCCTAATATGCCATCCCATTGTCTTCAAGGGGAGTGTGCTGCACTGTACAGCCAAGAAGCACATATTTTGCTTTTTCTCATTGTTCATTTATAATTAATGTGTACTGTTTAAACTCTGCTCTGAAGACAGCCTGCAGTGACCTTAATGTGATGGTATTGGAGTGCTTCATAAAATTGTAGGACTTAATATTTCAGAGCACTTGGTTGAGGGAAAGTGAATGGCTGTCCTTTCTCCATTATAATGCATGGGAGTTGGACACAACAAAGTTTAGAAAGCTTTTCATTTCTGGCTGCCCAGTTTTAGACCCAGTATTTTTTCAGGACACTTTGTGTTAAATAACAGACTGTGTTCATGGTGCAGGTCCTGCTGTAATTTTAAGTGCATGGCCATTCTGCCTGCAGAGCAACCTTGGTCTGAAGAAAAACAACTAAGATCCAAGGAATATGATTAGTAGGAACATAACTATGTGAGGAATTTCGCTATGCATTGCAAAAAATCCTCTGTGGTAAATGCAATGATCATGTTGGATTTCAAGGACAGGAGTTCACTGGCTTGACATTCAGAGCATTGTTGCTGGCCTTACTCCCTTGCAGGACCTATATCCTCAAGTGTTATATGATTAGGTCCTTCCATAAAGGAAGCAATCTTTAACTGTGAATTATTTCCTTAAATACTTCCCTTTTTTCATGGTGGTGTTCACTCAGACTTGTGTTCTAGCACAGACGTGAGCAAGAGTATATGGAGAAAGTGAAAGTTACTCGTTAATGTTCTAACACCCTGTTCTGATCAGAGTTGAGCTCTCTAGGCTTCAAATGTGAAAGATCATATCAAGTGATGAGAACAACAGGTCCTTACAGCATGGGCAGCATGATTCCCATTTTCTGTAAATGGAAATGGAAAGCTGCAATTCTGTTGTCAGTAGTGGGAGAACTGGGGTGAAGATATATCAGTGTTCCTATGATGCATGTATAGCCTGAATGTTCATAACTCATTCAAGGATATGACCTTCAAAACAGTTATGCACTTGACTATGCAAGGTTTGTTTTGCTTTTGGTTTTGCAGGAGGGCTACATATAGGAATAGATTTTTAAACATGTGATCACCTCAAAGTCTGTAATTCCTGTCAATGTGTATTGAGATAAGTTCTCTTTGTGAAAGAGCTGTAGAGTTCTGATTGCCCTTGCATACTAAAAGTAAGGCTGTTCAGCTCTGAGATCTCTTAAGAATCTGAGGCTAAAACAGGAGCTTTAATGCTACTTCCTCTTCCATCTTGAAGAATTAATGGACATTCTTCACTGTAGCTATTTTTTTAAAATTAGTTTTCTCTGTGACCTTTTTTCCTGATATTTTATATGCTGTGTCTTTCAGTCTAAGGCTGTGAGGTGCCTTCCAGACTCCCTTATAAAATTTCAGGACCTGCCTTAGTGTTTCCTTTCCTCTTTTAGACTAAAGTGCTTGTTCATTCTGTCCCCTTCCTCCCCGCCCCCACTGCCCCGGTTTCCCACTGCTATGTCAGGATGCAGTGCTCCTGGTGCTTTGATATGCTTGGGCTTACACTTTCTATTTGAGCTGAGCTCTCTGTCATGGGATAGTTACAGGCCACATTCCTGTGCTGAAAATAGATACTTTTTGCATAACCTGCTTCCTTATACCCTTTAGCATCTAAGGCCTCTGGTGAAGCACTGTCTCCACTACCATAGATGGAGCAGCACAGGAATCATCAGAAGCTGAGAAAGGTGACAGGGAGAATGGAAAAGCTGTTAGGGTTCTAAGAGGTGGAAGTTCAGAGCCTCTGTTGGTGGTGAGATAACTTCACTGTACTATTATTTTTATTTAAACTAAATAACAGAACCCATCTTTTTCTTATTAGGTGCAGAGATAGAAAAACCCCAAATACCTCATAAGAGTGACTTAATGCATAAGCACTTACAGGCACTTTATTCTCCTCTGTGCCCTTAATAGGAAATTATTCAGCAAGTTCTGCTTCTGATTTTGCCAGAAGATGTCTTCTCAAGGCCCAAGCAGCAAAACTGAAATATTGCTCAGAATGTGTTCTAATAATCATCAGTTGCCTGTTGAACTGTTGTTTTCTTCCTCATTAAAAAAAATAAAAGGAACTTAAAGGGTTATTTTTTTTTATAAAAGGTTACTCGATTTCAGGATACTATAATATGTGTTAAGGTCTGCCTTGTAAACACAAATTTCTGTAGTTCTGAATTAATTTTTGCCTGTGGTTCTGTGAATGGCTACAACTGACTTTGGGAAAGTCACTTTTGTCATATGGATATCTGCTTCCAGTCTTTAAAATAGCACTTCCTTTGTCTCTTAGCATTCCAGCTCTTTGCTGCAGAGACAGCTTCAAGTGACAGGGTCCAGTTGTTTGAGGAGGCTCTCCTTGAATCATGACAAACCTAAATTCAGCTTCCCACTCCTGCCAAAGTTTCCTGTGAGAGCTCTGGCAATGTACTTGACATCTCTTTCCTACCACTGAAATGGGATAATAGCCAGTGTCCTGCTGCACAAAAATATCCAGGAGGTGCATCTTCCAGAACAGACACATTTAGGTTGTGGTTGCACAGCTTTTGAAATGGACCTCAAATTGGGACTGCTGTGATCCAGCCCTGTTCTCCTTTTTCCCCAAGCATGCTTTCCTCTGTGTGCTTCTGGAGCTGCCCTGGTGCGTTTTTTCACAGGGATAGATTGTGGTCAACTCACCTTCTTGAAGTGTCTCATTGCGTAGATACGAATACCAGCACGTGGGAAGGGTGGGGTGCTGCAGGTAAAGTGAGGAGACCAGAGGAACTCAGGACTTTGAATTTACAATGGCTTTAAGTTGCCAAAACCCTGCAACCTAGAAAGAGACTGCAGACATAAGATGTTGAATAAATAGCTATGTACAGGACAGGACAGAGACACCTTGTTCTCCACACATTTGTTGTGTGGGTCCTCCTTGCTTGAAAGAGGAGGTACAGAGTGGTATCTTAAAATAAGATTCTAGAGTTTTTTCCAGTCTACCCTGATAATGTTGAGAAATACTCATCCTCCACCCACAATCTATGCTTCACTCAGTCCCAGTGTTTCTTGTTCTTGAATGTACCTCCCTGTGCTAAGTCTCCTCCAATTGCTCTGCCCCGCAGTTCATAGTGTTTGTCTCTGATCTCCAAAGTGGTTCTTCCATTGCTTTAGGCCTTTTCTCTTGCAGGGCAAACCCAATTCTCTTTCATGTTGTTCTTAATATGTAGGAGGTCACTTCCTCCTCTCTCTTTCTTTTCCAAGGTACTACAAGAGGGTAGGTGTAGCTTTCCTGTTTCCTCAATGGGCTCCTCCAGGCCACCGAGTCCAGCCCCAGTAGCTCCTGCCTTGGGAGCTCTGATCCCGGGCCGGGCAGTGGCTGCTCCAGGCAGGCAAAGACAGACGTACCAGTTGCGTTTATCAGAGTCCTTTAATCTCCCTCACGGAGGGAAAAACCGATAACCAGATGTGTAGTGGACAACGTGGCCAGACTCCTCCTGCCCCCCTCTCGCCTCTCTCCTTTATCCCTCTCTCCCTGGTGGGCAGGGCGAGAGGCCAGCCAATAGACAAATGACGAGCCCATGACACCTGGCCAGTCCTGGGCGAACAGGGGAGGGATAAGTGGAATGCAGAGCGGTGAGTGGCCAGGCCAGGCCGGCACACTACCACAGGTAGGTTTAGATTAGATATAAAGAAGAAATTCTTTACTGTGAGAATGATGACACACTGGCACAGGTTGCCCAGAGAAGCTGTGGGTGCCCCATCCCTGGAATTGTTCAAGGACAGGTTGGATGGAGCTTTGAGCAACCTGGTCTAGCAGAAGGTGTCCCTGCCCATGGCAGGGGGGGGAAACTAAATGATCTTTAATGTCCCTTCCTACCCAAACCATTCTGTGATCATATGAAGTGCAACACCCATCACCAAACAAAAAAACCCAAAAGGCAGTGAGGAACTGAAAATACTTGATTTGACTTGGTCTTTGACAAGTCCTTCTAAAAGCATGGCGAAATGTGTTGATAATGCAGTGCCTCACTGAAGATTACATAGTTCAAAAACATATCTCATAAGGAACATATCACGGAAAAGGTTGTACATTTATTTCTTTAGTGTCCCTGCTGGCAGCAGACAGCAAAATACTTTCATTCATATCTAATGTTATTCATTTATATGTAATATATGTGTGTATATAGATATATGTACACACACCATAACTTTAGTGTAGGATGGGATATGAATATTTATGAGCAAGTTCTAAATTTTAAAGTCTGTGTTTAACAAAAGGCTTAGATTGTTTTTGTCAAGTTGCAGGATGTTTGTGATAACCTGTATGTCCTGCCACTGTTTCCCTTGATTGATTCTGTGAGATAAATAAGTGTCATGGTTAAGCACAGTGCAGCCTTGAATTCATTCATGCCAAATTTCAGAGGATACTGTTAGGTTGTGTGGTAAAAGCATCATAAACATAAAGGCACAGAAGATGAGAGAACCCAACCAACCCAAAGTACTGCAAAGGGAACACCCTGACCTGACTTCTCTCTAGACTGTCACAAGAGAGGGGCCAGCCTATGGTCTGGGTATAAAACCTGTCAAGATGACTCAACATGAGAGTCCAGTTAGTACATTTGCAATCATTCCTGGCATGAAATTTAACAAGAACAAATGCCGGATCCTGCACCTGGGATGGAGTAACTGCAGGCACGAGTATAAACTGGGAGAGGAGTGTGTGGAGAGCGTCCTGCAGGGAGGGCCCTGGGGGTGCTGGTGGGCAGCAGCTCAGGGAGAGCCAGCGGGGTGTGCCCAGGCAGCCCAAAGGGAAAAGCCGTGTCCTGGGGTGCATCAAACACGGCAGCACAGCCGGTCAGAAGGGGGATCAGATCATCCCGCTGTGCTCAGCATTGGTGTGGCCTCACCCGGAGTGCTGGCAGCATTTCTGGGCACCACCGCTTCAGAGGGGTGGGAAGGTCCTTGAATGTGTGTAGAGGAGGGCAGCAAAGCTGGTGGAAGGGCTGGAGGGTGTGTCCTGATAGGAGCAGTTGAGGGCTCTAGGGAAAAGGGAGGCTGAGAGGTGACCCCCTTGTTTTCTGCAGCTCCCTGAGGAGGGGAAATGGAGAGGGAGATGCAGATACCTTCCCCTGGCATCCAGTGATAGGACAAGAGGGACTGTTTCAAAGCTGCATTAGGAGAGGTTTAGACTTGATATTAGGAAGCATTCCCCAAGAGGGTGGTCAGACACTGGAACAGGCTTCTGAGAGAGGGGGTCGATATCCTAAACCTCTGAGTGTTTAAGCAGCATTTGGACAATGACTTTAATAACTTACTTTAACTTTGGTCACTCCTGAAGTGGCCAGACAGTTGGATTAGGTGATTACCATAAGTCCCTTCTGACTGAAATATTAAATTCTGTTCTATTCTATTCTATTCTATTCTATTCTATTCTATTCTATTCTATTCTATTCCATTCCATTCCATTCCATTCCATTCCATTCCATTCCACTCCATTCCCTGGCCATGCCCTGTGTTTAATCACTGCAGTTCATCTTATATGCTTACTGACTTCTGTTTCTGACTATTCCTGTGGGTGAGGTGCTCACTTTTCCCTGTGGATGCATTGAGTCTACAAGTGCCAGCAAATAGAGCCATGGCCAGGGATCATAGCACAAGCCACAGGAGGAGTTTTGCAGCCTTCATGGTTTATCACCTGTGTCAGCAACAGTGGAGACCACGGCCCTGATATGGGATAGACCAAGCATCTAAGGGCAGCAAATGGAGGGATCCATGTTGTGTATGTATGCAAATAGTACAAATTCACTCTAATGAGCTTTCTTCCTGATCAGCCAGTGAGCAGCACAGGATCAAGCCTACTGTCTATATCTATGTGCAGTTTCACCCGGTGGGGTTTAGATTGGATTTTAGGAAAAATTTCTTCACTGAAAGGGTTGTCAAGCATGCGAAAAAGCTGCCCAGGAATGTAGTTGAGTCACCATCCCTGAAGGTAATTAAAAGATATGTAGATGTGGCACTTAGGGACATGGTTTAGTGGTGGACTTGGCAGTGACAGGTTAATGGTTGGACTCGATAATCTTCAGGATCTTTTTCAACCTCAACAATTCTGTGATATTCTATGTAAATGTGTGTGTCCATTTGGAATATGTGTGTGGCCTTGCTACTGGCTGGATGGGGGAACATGAACCTGTACTGCCTTGCCTTAATGGGGCTATCAGATGTGGCAGCTCTTAGCAAGTTCTAGTTAGTCTTTCTGGCTGAATAGCTGGAAATCTGATATTTAAATGTTGGTGATGGGAGGAGGGGTGAAAATGGGCTTGGTTTGGCATGTATGGGGTTTTTTTGGTGTTGGACATTTGACAACAAAGAAGTTCAAAAATAATTTGGTACCTTTAACACAATATTCTTAGAAATTTGCCAGTGCTAGTAACCGGGACTAGGCTTGCACTTACATGTCTTCGTCTTCTTTTGGCACTTCTCATTGGCCTTTCTCCATCTCTGAAATCTTGCTGTTGAATAAGAGCCTTGGTCTGTCACCACTAAACTTTTCCAGGACACAGGATGCCTGAACTCTAGGATGGATGCCTGAACTCCATCCTAATAAAATGGCTTGGCTAATCTAATTATGAATGCAGGCTGCAGAGAAGTACACAGCTGGTTCTGCTGACCGTGCACAATGCTGTTACAAATGCTGAAAAGTGATAAAAGTGTGTTTATCTAAAAATAACTTCTAGTGGATTTTGTGTCTTCCACTTACATCGTGACTCACCTGGTGATTCTGAACTGGAATGTAAAACAGTGGATGATCATATGAAGTTTGGCACAGAAATGTTTCTTGTACAGTTATTCCAAAATAAAAACTCAGTGTGTCACTGACCACAGAAGTGCACTTCTTGTATTGTGTAACCATGCTGGAAATGTTTTTGAAGTATTTGCAGATGTCCCTTAGCACCTGAGCCCTTTTTCTTTTCCAAGAACTTTGAAAGTACTGGAAGTGAAGAAAATCAAAATTACATTAGGTTATACTTTTTTGGATGAGATAGTCACAGGGCTAGATACCACTTTGTTTGCTTCTTGGTCTCAAAGAACTCCCCTCTCAACTGTCAGATCCTCTATTTCTGTTTCTGGTGGAGCCAGAACTGGTATTCGGCCTGGCTTCCCAAGACACTGCTCCAAACAGCTGACCTCTTGCAAGAGAGGGAACTTATTTAACTTGTAATATGTGTAGCATGTAGATCTTTGTTTCGTAATAGCCCTCAGATGTTTGCAAAGAGGCGTTTTTTAAGTCATCCTATTTTCTTACTGTTTGTTTCTTCAGCTTCTCTATTAAGCCAGTAGATAAATGCAATAAATGTACTGAAAGGAAAATTAGTTCGTCTTACTCCTAAACTATAACAAAACTACTCTGTGTTTCTCAGGACATTGCTGTTAAAGCAGAATGGAAAGCAGAGGCTGATATATACATCTTAAGACAAATTTCTGAAATGAAATTGAAAAGCAAAAGATCTGGACAATGCATATGTCCCTTTATGGTCTCCTGGCCAGCACTATCCCTTTATTTATTATTTTTTATTGCCGCTGGAGCCACTGGTCTGTGCCGTGTACCAGGAGAGCATGAACCTTGTTTTTTCTTGGTTTGTGATGTGAAAAAACAGACCATCCTCACTCATTTCTCTTCTCTATCTTCTTTATTTCCTGTGATATGTCCAGTATTGAGAAATCTCTTTCCCAATCTAATACGAACAGCAGCACAGAAAGTGTTTTAAAGTTCAGCCAAGGTAAAGCTTGATCTTGCTGGGCTTGAAGTATACATATGAGAAGATCTTCCAGTTTTGTTTATTTTTACCACTTCCTGGCTAGTAAAATACGAACCTTCTGAACTGACTGAACTGCTACAGCTGTGTGCTGCTCTCTGCTCTGCTCTTTTCTCCTTCTTGTGCTGCTTTCCCTTAGGCATAACAACAGTGTTAACATATTACACCATTGGTTTTTGTCTTGTTGGGGGTATTTCCATTTCTAGGAAATTTTAGGTCCGAATTCCCATCCATCTTCTCTTACCTGGCCTGTTCATTGCAGCCCTTCTCTCTGTCACTCTGCTTGGCAGCTGTTTCCACCTTTGAGACTTGCAAGTCAGCCTTTTCTCATTGGATGCTGATGATCCTGACAGCTCCTCTGTCTTCATTTCTCTAACATTAGATACAAATATGAGACTTTGGTCAAATGCCTTTCCCTCCATGTGTTACCCACTTTATCAAGCTTCTTTTCACTCTGCTCAGTTGTTGATCAGTTCATGGCAGAAAACTGGTTAAAAGCATGCACAGGCTTGTAGAGATCGAGTGCAAATGTTGTAATTGAGTTTATTAAACACCAGCTTCACTGAATGCATCACTTCAAAGGTTGGATTTTCAGTGGGATTAGAAATCCTCTGCATAGAGTGCAAGGACAGTCAATATTAAAATTTACCACTATGAGAAAACCTGGAAAATTCATATTGAGAAAATGCAGTCAGATACCTTATAATAGCAATGGGGAAGGGATTCTCTCTGTTTTCTGATGCTCAGTGCTCATGAGGCCACACTGGGCTGTGGCCATTGCTGGTCTGCCCAGTACCAGAGAGATGCTGACAAGCAAATGCAGTGAAGGGCCACAGGGAGATTCTGAATGGTCTGGAGCACATACTCTTTACAAGATGTAGGTAGCTGGACTGATTTAACCTTAAGAACAGGCTGATTTACATAGCCTTACTTCACTTAGGGAGTGTGGAAGGGACTGCAGGTAGTAAAGTTCTTCTCAGAAATGCGCAGGAAGGACAAGAGGGAGTGGTCACAGTTGGTGCCTCAGTAAATCCCAAATGGAGGTGGGGAAAAAGCTTTTCCTGGGAGTGCTGCTGTGGGAAGAGGTTGCTCTAGGAAGCTGTGGAATCACCATCCTTGGAAGATCTCCAAATTCTGCTGGACAAGGTCTTAAGTAATATGATACAGCTTTGAAGCTTGCCCTGCCTTGACCATGGGGTTGGACTAGGTGATCTCAAGGGGTCCCTTTTACCCTGCATCATTTTGCAAGTCCAAACAGTATCACTGAGTGCTTTCTTGTAGCAGAAGGCTGACAAAATTTCTTTTAATGTTAAGGAGAGATGAAAGGAGTATGTGGAAAAAAAGTTTGATTTTTCTCTCTTTCTTGCCCCTCAGTTTAAATAGTTTGTGTTTGGTGAGCCTGCTTGCTGTGCCACTATTGTGTGATTATTGTTTTTGTGAGATGGTAACTAAAATGAAGTGTCAGTATGAGTGAGGACTGGAAACTGTAATGTTGACCTTCAAAAGAAAGCCAAGGTTTTTCGTAGCAATTACTGTCCTGAAAGTATAACCACTGGTAAAATAATGGGCCTGATATTAAAAGAGGATGCAAACTCAGAGTCTGCAGGGTGACACAATTGTAAGCAATAACAACATGAGTTCATAAAGAATAAATCTTGCCAGACAATGTAATTGCTTTTTTTGATAGAATTGCAAAATTAATGATTTTAGTGAATCAAGAGGGAAGTAGGTATATGTTTACTTTCTAACATGAAGATTAATTGAAATTCGCTTGGGTAGGAAGAAAAAGTTGGGTGAAAAATAAACAGGAGCTGATTATCAGCAGTAGTCCAATGATTATGTAGGTTGGGAGTTAGGCTGGAGTTGTGTAACATTTCTGTTAATAATATGACAGAGGGAGAGAGAAAATTCTCTTAATGAGCTTTGAAAATAAACTGGGAATTGTGAGCCTCAGAGCAGAAAAATAAGGGGGTGATGGGTTTAGACACAAAAAGAGAAAATGAAATGAGATTAAACTTGAAGAACTGTTAAATCAGGAGAATGTATGCTATCTGGAACATATATCCTAAACCAGAGTGGGGAGAGAAGTATTGAAAAGAGAGGCCAATCCCTGCTGCTGAAAATGGCAGTTGTGGTCCTAGAATCCCTTTCGAGCAGGGCTCGAAAAGTCAGCCTTGCTCCTGCCATTTTGCAGGGCCACGTCAAACCCCTTGCCCAGGCCATGGGGCTTGAAGGGCAGAGTACACTGTGCAGAAATTCACTTTCTGCTGCTGTTGTGATGTGTGCTTGAAGCTACTCCACACACTGTTAGAGCTGAAGGTGTGACTGCCCAGCTCCAGTTCTGCCTGTTACTTTTTAAAATTCTGCCAAGAGCAGAATGAACGAGTTCTGATTTTCTTTTGGATGGTTGACCTCATTACAGACTTCTCCCTTCCTCACCTTGCCCACTGCCCAGACTGCAGGATCTCCCCTCTGTCCCTGTGATAGAGCTGTGCAGGGTGAAAGCACAGTGCACAGAATGTCAGCCCAGCCATGTGTGTGCCTGTTCTTCGTGCAGGCTCCAGGTCAGGCTCGCACACTGTTCTGCCGTGCTGCTATTGATACTCCAAACACATGCTGCTGAGTGTTGGCTTGGGTTTCCAGGACTTGCACAGCACCCTGCCTGCTCCCTTCCCTCAGGTTTCACTGAAGACAGTCTGGATGCATAAATCTTATTTCCTTAGAAATCCACAGAGAGAATAAATTAAGTGATTTGGGGAAGGAAGAGTTGCCAGGATCTGTTACCGTTGCCATGTTGCAACTTCATTTATAGCTAAGAGGGAGAGGTGTTTCTTTTAAGTGTGGAGACAGAGAGGCCACCAGGATAAACTAGAATTGACCACTAAATGACTTAAGTTTATCAGTCTTGGAGCTTAAAAAGAAAATTCAGCTAATTTTCTGTGTGTTCATCTTCTTTAACTCTTGTTGCAGCCTTAGGTGTGTACTTACCTGTACTGACATGCTGAAATAACACTTTTAAAAATCCCAAGGACATCTGATCCTGTTAGGAGCAGAAGGATTGCTTATAGAAAAGCATTAGGAAGCAATCGGAACTATATAATGGGTATTTTGGACTGTGGCAAGTGTTTTTCATTGGAGTTACAGCAGACAGTGCTACTTTAACATAGAATATGGTCACTTGCTATGGGAAGGAACTCTGTTGCCAACCTGCATGGCTACCCAGATTAGCCTCAAAAGGATAAGTCATGTCAGGGTATAAAAATCCTTCAGATTCTGTAAGAATGAAAGGAATGTGTAACCCTTTGGAAGTATGTGCCTAGGATTCTTTAACCTCATCATCAAAATTAGTTGCGTTTTGTAGTCATGTGAGTACTGGAAGTAGGGAAGTTAAAAATATTTTAGCTCTTTCAGCAGTTCCATCAAAATAGCTCTTTAACGTTATTAGCACCCAAGGATCAAAACCATATTTGTTTGCTTTCTTCATATGTTATGTTCCTTGTTATACAGCACAGTAAAGAAAGCAAAACACTGGAAGGAAATGTTTCCATATGCTAATGTTTGACATTAGAACAGTGCATTTCAAAAAGGTTAGAGAGAATATGACTAATAATCCTTCAAAATCCCAAGGAAAAGAATGCACCGTGTATGTCTGATGCAGAATGAAACATCTAGGGGGGCTCAGCCCCATGGCAAGACTGTCCATAATTGTTAGAAGCTCTAACAATAAAGCAATTATTGTGGTATATGGCCAGATGTAGCACCATTTTGGTTTTTTTTTAGTTTAGATGGATGCATCTAAAACTGTATCAGCTTGTCAGGTCAGTGTCTTTAAAGAGCTTTCCACTCTCGTGGCATAGTGGCAACACCAAAAGAAACTCCACCATCTCTGTGCTCAAGGGTCAAGCTTGCTTGTCCCATGTAAATAGTTTAATTTGGGATCTTCCAGAAATTTGCTCTTGAAGAGATTAAAGGAGTCCTTCATCTGTGCAGCCGGTACATCTCTAGGGGCAGATGGATTGCCTTTAAATAATTAGTAATCCCTGCTTTTCGCAAATGAATTACATTCCTTTCCTTGGGGAAGGTCCTTCATTCTGACAAATGCACTCTTGTGTGGAATTCACACTCCAGTAGGAAAGAAAAACAGCAGGGCATGGTGATGGGAAAGACTGGAATTTGTTGTGTCGTTTCTTCTGTTAAAGAAGAAATTTCTGCTGTTAAAAGGAGACAGTAGTTAACAGATTAGAAAGAATAACTACCAAATTAAGTTATACAGATCAGACAGACTTTATGATCTGCAGATACGCAATTGATAGGATGAGGATGTTCTTAATTTGTCGAGTCTAGCTACTGAGAAGAAACATCTCTTTTTTCCCCTCCTCATCAGTGTGACAGCAATTTCAATTTGCCAGTTTTTCAGTACATGCAACTGTAGTTCAAGTCACTGCTACTCCAAGGAGTTCAGTGTCAGTCTTTCACAGTCTGAGTTTTGGATCTTAGAACAAAATGTTAGAATCTCAGCAAAGGCTAGGATGAAAGGAGATTCTGGAGAGCACGTGGTCCAACCTTCTATTGAAAGCAGGGCCCCAGTTCAGGTTATGCAGGCCTCTCTCAAGCTGAGTCTTGAATATTTCCAGTAAGGGAGATTCTAACATCTCTCTAAGCAGTCTGTTCCAATGTTTAATTGTTCTCCCACTGAATTTTTTTTTCACTTATATCCAGGTCAACTTCTCCCCTGAGCACCTTCTTTCTATTGCTTGACCTGCCAACATGCATACCTGTGAACAAAGTACCACCATCTTCTGTAACTGCTTTTTAGTTATTGAGAGGCATTTATTGGCCTTCTGGAAAGTGAGAGTCTTTTACATGTTAGGCAGCACATCTGTCCTGACCTTAATGTCTGCCTAAAGCCCTAATATTAGCATTTTATGAGGTGGAAGTTTTATTTCAAAACAGCGTATAGCGTCTCTTGAGGGTATCTTAATTTGGAATTCTGTCCCTAAGCACGTACCTTTTCTCTTCTATAATAGAAGTCAATGCTTTAAGTTTTCCAGTATTGAGAGATGTGTATAAAAAATCTGTATCTGTTTTTTCATTTCGAAGGGTCCCTGGTTGCTTTAAAAATGTGGTTTACAGATTATGCATAAGAGCTACTGGTGACCAGCCTGTGAAATCTGAGAGGAAATCTGGTTGACAGAACTTTGTAGAAGTCTACCATGTCAGGCCTTCAGTAGTCTGAGGGTTTTCTTTTCAGTGCTTGAGAACGCAGGACACTGTAGAAATCTGTTTTGGATTATTTGGCTTCTGAGCATTTGTTCTTTATATTAAAATAAAAATAACTGGATCCTTAATATGAAAGATGGTTAAAATGCATGAAGATAGTTCCATGATAGACATTTTGAAGGCTCCGGTGCCTGGGAACAATTTGTTAGGGAACAATTTTTAGGGAAGAATTAATTATTCCCCACTCTCCACTTCATGTCTACAGCGTGGTATTGATGTAGTCTTTTAGACTCAGATATCATCGATATTTGATAGAGACTATATAAACACAGCAGATGGAGTGGGTAGGGACAAAAGTGAGATATCCATATAAATGGAGCTAAAAGTGCTGTAGAACAGCTATAGGCACCTTTTGGGAGGCACTGAACTTTGAAATGATCAAGACACATTCTTAGTCTTTTTTTCCTTTCAGCATAGTACATTAGCCTGGCATCTAATTATAGGACAGGTGCAAAGCACCATTCTGTTTGGAAAAATATTCCCTGTAAAGAGAAACTGCACCTTGCAACTAATCGGCTCTGTTCCCTTTGTATATTCAGAGATCCATAAGTCCTGATTCTGTTGATTAAGCTTGTGTTGCTTTTTGTTTCCTTTAAACCTTGTTTCCAGTGGTACACCTCTGGGAGAGTGATAAGATTTTTTTTCTTCTCTTTTTTTCACTTACGGTATTACAGTTTCTGAAACTTTGTTTTCAGTGTATGGGGCAGAAAGCATTCAAGTTGATTTAAAAGAAAAAAACACAGGGGACTGAGATGACTTAATTTAGCAATCCTTGGAATATAAGAAACATGGGATTTCAGGCTGCAGTTCATGCAGTCAGGTTTGGGTTGGAATCTTTGTATTTTGAGTATTGCATTTCTTCTGGAAGAGACAAACCTACAGAATCTCTTCATGATTGTATCTGTCAAATTACTTTGCTTCAGCTTGTAGAAGGGAGTAACCCCATTACTGATAAATGTTTAATATAACAGCTTCCATGCTGTTGGAATAGAAACACTAAGTACTATACAAGACGGGCCTGTAATAAAACCATTGGCACAGAAGTGGGGGAGGAGAGGAGTGAGATATGGTCAATTTAGAAAAGTGTTTCAGATATGGGATGAGATGATGAGTTCATAAAACTCTTCTGAAAAGTGTCTGGGTAGTTTGAAAGAATTTTCTATTTGGGCAAATGTTTGGCTAGAAAGGGAGAAGTGCAACATAAGAAATGAGTATATAAGAAAAATAACACAGAAGGAGAACCTGTCAGCTGGATAAAATCCATGGAATAAAGTATCTTTCATTTTAGGGGCATTGATGTCCACACCTGCATGTATCTGTTTTATAGACATTGGAATTGTAGAGTTAAAATAACAACAAAAGCAGACAAAACATTACCAATAGATTATATTACTGCAGATTTACTATTAGCTTGCTCTCCTGAAGGGAAGAAGTCTGGAAATCCTTTTCAGTAGATTAGTTTAGATTTAAAATTAGTCTAGACGTGGAAATTTAGGAGAGAAGAGAGAAAGATCATATACATATTGTTGCTGTGGGCATCAAATTTGACTCCTACAAGGCGTATTTGGACCAAAACTATCACTGTCTACCCTTACATGATATTGCATTTTGCAAGCCTTTAGTTTCGTTCATGTTGTTTAAAAACCCATCTGGATGCACACCATTTGCTAAGCGTTTATGGCCATGTATTTCTGATAGGTTCCCCTGAACCAGTCCGCAGAGCAGAGCGTGAAACATTGTGTTGGTTGCTTCTGAAATAAAATGCCAGCATCCCAATTAATTTGTAAATGGAAAATATCTGCCTGTGATGAATGTATGAAGTGCAGCTTCAAAAGGCCAATTGATATTCCATACAATAGCTACTGCATACTTGTGACACACCTAAGTAGATCAGAGCAGATTGAATGACACGAATAGTTTTCCCCTACAAAAGACCTTTTATTTTGCCTCTCAGATGCCTCTATGAGGAATTTTTGGAACGTTCTTAGTTTCTGACTGCTGATCAAGGGTATCTGTCTTGGTTTTCTCATCTCTGAGAGACACTGATGGTACAATTAAACTTTTTCAAAACTGAAGTGAATGTGGGCTTGGCTTTTGGGAAAGAGTCAAATATGCTTGCATCCATTCTTTACACCCCATATTAGACTCTGAATGCCTGGTATTGCAGCTAGCACACAGCATTCTCTCTAAGTGTAAATGAGTCCTCTGTAATGCAGATAAGGTCATAAAAATTATGTTTTGCCATTATACTTCTGCCTTTACAAAACCTTATTAATGAATATACTGTAAAAAGTTAAGTAGGTCCTACTGTAAGTCAGGGAATTGAACTGCTGGATAGCTTTTTGTGGCTTGACAGGCAGGGTCACATCAAACTGCTTTTTTCCCCCCTTTCCTTTCCTCCTTTGTCATTTTAAATCTCTTACACCCTTGTAATAAGAGCTGGCACCGATCACAAAGCTCATGAACGGCAGCATCGTTACATAAACCTGCCGGATTATAGTAAGAAGGTTACCTTGTTTTCATTATTACGCCCTTTCTTGTATCTCATGCAGAATAGATGAGAACCATTTAGCCTCGTTCTTGTGAGATGAGTAAGGTGGCTAAAATATCTTCCTCCTCTTGAGATTTAAATCTGACTCTGTTGTTGGCAAAGCAAAAAGCATTAATTGCATGACTGCTACGTTACAGGCACATCCTATTTTAAATGTTGAAGTTGACCGCATCCTACAGCATTAGCACACAAGGTGCCAGAAACTTTATTGTGAAGGTAGATAAGCTTTATTGCAAGGGCAGGTGCAGATACTCAAGATACAATTGCTTTTATAAATCTAAAGAGCTTCAGGACAGGAAGGAGCCTTTGCTCAGACTAGGTGTTGCAGAAGTTTGTTGGAAGCCATAGAAATGGGTCCAGCCCAAAACAGTAGGGTGGAATATGGCTGTTCTGCAGTGCTTTGGTCAGAACTTGGGAAGTGCTGTTAATGGCAGTGAAGGTATGTTCCAGTTATTTTGAATTACTCAAGAACTGTTTCTTATGAATTCAGAAATGTCTACCTTCAAAGACAAAAGGAGGTATGTGCTGGGAATTGTTAGGCAACATAGCGTGGTGTCACAGTTGATAGACTGTGGTCAGGCAGGGCCAGGAGTAGACTGAGGACTGAATGGCTGTGGAGATTACACCCCACCCTTGTTTCCAGACATTTCTGCCCTGATTCACACTGGGGGACCAGCAGAGGGGAACCTGGTACTGTGACTTGAAGTCAGCCCTCTCTTGATGCCATCTTCATCTGTGAGGCCACTGGCTCTGAGCAGGCATTTAATTCATTTGGCAGTTTGACTCCTTTCTGAAAGCTGTGCCTCTTTCACCTGCAGGTGGTACCTGGGGTCAGGTTTTGCTTAGAAATGCTGCTGGAAAGCAGCCTTTTGATAACTCACACACATCTGAGGTGATGACGCTCCAGTAAGGCATTCAGTCTGCCACTTCCAGTGAGTCTTAGGGTGGAGGCTGGGGCTGGTGATGAGTTGCTGCCCATTGAAGACATCTGGATCTCTGCCAGCCCTGACAGAGTGGTTTTAAATGTCCCCATTCATGGAATGACACCTGTTTGTGTTTAAGTGCCAAAAAAATGAATATTTTAGCAATGAAGGAATTCACTCAATTGTGAAAAGAATTTGCTTAAAAATGTTCCTTCATGGCATAACTGAGCAGGTTTCAGAGATGTGTGCTGCCTTTCAAAAAGGAATGCTTACATCATTCTCTTGGTTCTTTCTTCATATGGAGCCATTTGTATGAGGTTTTTTTTCAATTTGTTGGTTTTTAAGTTTAATAGTTCTGCTAATACATAGACACCAGCTGTCAGTTAATTCAAAACAGCAGACTGCTGGTGAAAGCCTCTTTGGAACAGATGTTAGAGAAAATCCACCTGATTTTGTTCAAGAGACTTGTACACGTTGGACAGAGTTAGAAGAGTTATTGTATTAATGAAATCCTGCTGCACCATCCAAGAGGAGGAAGGGATATTATCTCTCATGATAGGCAAAACCCTTTGGCTGTTTGCTAGCTTTCTTTAATCTGTAGTCAATATAGGAGATGTAAAAACCTAAACTGTCATTTAAAGTGGGAGTGGAAGAGAAGCATTCAGATCATGTACTTTACCTCCACAAAAAATAGGTGTTAAATAAGAACCTTCTCACTTCCTCGCCCCTGCTTTCCTATTTTGGTCTTTAATTTTTAAAGCATGGTTTTGGAGTTTTGATTTGTGATATTTCCTCACACAGGGGTATCAGGGATGTGATGCTGCTGCCTTCCTGCCTCTGGCTGGCAGCTTTCTGGTCTCTTGATCTTATTTTCTCTGTATGTGAAGTAAAAAACACTTCTTTGCATAAAGCTTTTTTTCATGTACTGGGTGGAGACAGCAGTTTGTACCACACGTTCATGGATGGCAAAGGGTTGATTTGGCTTATGTCAGCATCTTTACAAGGAGTCCCTCTCTCGAAGATTGTCTTACTGGTGACTTTACAAGGAACCAGTATTAGACTCATGTCACTGTACTGAGAAAACTCGCTTTCCTCCTACAGGTAAGATACAAATTTAAACTACAAGGGTTTTCCTGTTAAACTAAAAATTTTGAAATCTAAAATAGCTAAGCAAAATGGGGATGATGGAAAAATATTTGTTGAATCTGAGTAACTTCACTTTCATAAAGATATGGTGTTGATAGAAACAGAATTGATTAAATTTCTTTTGAATCTGAACATTAACTCTTGTCCTTTAAAAAGAAAATCTTTTCATCTGCAGATTGGAAAAGATTATGATAGAAACACAGCTCAATTAGAAAGAAGCCCTAAGATGGTTAACTGAAATTATTAGGGAGTCGCAGAGTTTTCAGTAACAGGAGATGCTGAAAAGTGCTTAGTTTAATGAAGGACAATGACATGGGATGTAATAGGGGATTACAAACTAATGAATTATGGGATGAGGATGAATATCCAGACAGAGGACAGAGCTGCAAAGCTTAATAATGATAGTGAATAAGAGGAAGATGCTGGGTTTTTGTAATGCATATCTGTGGAACTCACTGCCCTAAAATATTGAGGCTAAGTTCTCAGCAGAATTTAAGGATTAGCTGTTGATGGAGATGAAAAAATGTATTCATTGTTATGGGAGATGAGATAAAAACCCTGTAATTAAAAGGGATACAGATTCTTAAGCTAAAAGTCATAAACAGACTGTTCCAAAGCATCTGTTAAGCTTTGCTGCCTGGTAGGATAGGCCGATCTCCTTGGGCACATGCTGTTGTCTTTCCCCTCATATTTCCTATTTTCTCTCACCTGCTAGTGGGAGAACTGGTAAGGGACTTCTGGGACTTCAGAAAAAAGTATTTTTTTTCTTTCAGAGCCAGCTGTTAATGTCTGTTTTTCTGTTTGGATATTAGACTGACTGTGGTATGGGTTGACTTGCTGTACATATGTACACTGCCAAACCCAAGAAGACTCTGATTTCCAGGATTCTTAGAAACAAACAATAAATAGACTTTCTGGATTTTAGTTCTTAAAGGTGAAACTAACAATGGTGAATTGTATTCTAATGTCATATTTAGGGTGTGTCTTTCAAATCTAGCATATTTCATGATGTTTGTGAAAGTGAAAACCAAATCCCAAAAGATCTCTCTATATAGTGCAAAGGTTTTAATTTAAAAGCTTAAATGTTGGTAGCAGGATTTCTATTTTCTGTTTGTTTTTCTGTTGCTTTGGAAACTCAGACATTCTTTTTGCTCAGTCTGAGGGCCCCTGAGGGACAACTGGTGTGAAGGTGTGACACAGTCAAAATTTCTTAGCTTTTGAACTTCATATTGCACTTTAATCCGCTTGTCCCACATCTCCTGTGCATTAGCATACCACCTCATCATCTGCTTCTGACCACAGAGGGTTAAGGTTCCTGACATGATTTACAGCTAATTCCTCTGTACAAATTTGAGACAGAATCTCATTCTGTCTCTGGTGTGAAATCCTAAATGAGAAGTCTCAGCCACATGCGCATTGTTAGCAGTAAGTGATTTTTAATGGAAATCCCAGGGACCAAATGACACAGAATGTTTAGCACAGTGGAAAGTCTTACAACAGGCTCTTATTTTCTTGGTCATCCATCCAGTGAGGACCCCATATTGGAAGGATAAACTCATATTATTGGTATATGTTAGTATAAACTAGTAAGTATTAATTTAGACTATTCAAAGAGATTTTACCTCTTTTTTTACCTCTTTACCCTGGGGAGGCAAGGAGTGTTACTCATCAGAGGCAACCACGAGCTGCTGTGCTCTTGCCTTTGTGTCATAGAAACAGATTAATTCGTTTCCTTTTCAGTAACAATGTCAAGAAATATAATTTCTCTTGGTGAATTCAGGACTAATGGAAGTAGGTGTTGGATTGAGGTGCCTAGACATTCACTTCCTATATCTGTAAGAAAAGATTCTTTACCCAGAGATCTCAAACTCAGTGCCTCCTCAGGGTTGCTTCTTCACACAGTTCCTGCATCCTGGAGTGCTGTCCCACTCCTGTCTCTCTGCCTGGCCTCCTTTTTCTTCAGCCATGCCAGTGCTAGGTAGAGTCCCAGAACATGGAGTCCAGCCTCCAAAAATCCATCTGAGCATCCCAATTTTACTTCCAGCTTATGCTGTGTGCATATTTACCTGTCCCAGATCCTTTTACCTGGCCCCTGGAGCTGGCTTTCTTCTGTAGATGGAATTGAGGATCAGGTGATGCCTTTTGGATGCTTTTGATTGTGCTGGAGGGTGAAGAGAAGAAGGGCATGAGGTTGTTGTCTCTGACAAAACATTGGGATTGTTTGCTGTTCAGATCACAGGCACCAGCTGGGAGTAAGCCTGTTTCTTAATGAATCCAATCTCTCCCTCCATCAGCTGTCTGCCCATGAAGCCCCAAGGAAACGGTGGTTTTCTGAACATAAGAGAAATGGCTGCTCCTCATGCTAGGAGGGAAACTGAGTGTGCATTCCACTCTTCCCTGAACACTTGGTAGCGATTCTTTTTTAGATTTGTATCAAACAAGCTGTTCATATAGGCTCTAAATAATGTGTGAAACTATGATCAGTGGTTGGAGACTCCAAAACTGAAGTTACAGTAGTTCTGTCTGTTTCTAATGGAATGGTTTTCTTAGTGGAAAATGAAAGCGTGTCAAAGGTTAAATATGGCTTGGGCTATTTGGTTCTAAAAAACACAGGCAGGTTCAAAACTTGCCTTCCACACAAAGTTGTCCTTGAAATCTACCTTGTTTTGTCCAATCCCACGATCGGCAGAATACTTTGGATTTACAACATCCAAACTGGGAGCTTGGAAGGCCCCAGGATGTGCATTACAACTGTCAGAGCATCCAGGTTTTTGGTTATAAATTCTGCAGCCTTAGAAGACCTGAGAACTCCAGGCATTTTAACTTACTGGAGTCTGCAAACTTTTTGGCATGGGACCAGGAGCATGGAAGACCTGAGAACCCCATGGTTTTGTCTCTCATGTGATCCTAATTTCAGTTCTATTTTTTGGATATCCTTTTCCCTTTCGGTTTATTCCAGAATCAGTGTTGGTTTGGATTTTTTTTTAATCTGAGCTTTCAGCTGTATACAACTGTATGTCAGTTGTAAGCTATTCTTTTCAACTCTTGTTCCTTATCTCCTTCTCATGGACTTCCAGGATTCAGAGCAGTGACTGGAAAGATGTAGTCACTGCGTTTATACTCAGCAATCTCGGTTCTTTGCCTATCTAATGTACCCTGAGGAAGGCTTGTAAAATTGAGTTTCTGGTCAATATAATTCAAAAGAAAAGAATGAATTTAAGAACCATATCCTTTGAACACTTGGTAGCATATGAATTTGTACATCTCTCTGCAGGGCTCAGTATTGTTCTGAAGTCATGTGGCAGGGTTACTAAAACTCATGATTCCCAAAACCAGTTAATTTGAGAATGGTGCAGTGGCTAATGTACTGGCTGAGGACATGTGAGGCACAGATTGGGTTTGCACCTCTGCCAGCAGTTTCTTATTCATCCTCAGCAAACGCCTTGGTCCTCAAGTTCTCCATATTTAAAATAGTGACAGTAGCATTATGCTACCTAATAGAAAGTCCAAGAAAAAATACGTAATGTTGTAAAATGGCTTGTGTATCATGGTGACTGGAGTTTTTATTTTTCCTTCTTAAAAAAACTCCTAGAGTTTCATATTTCGTTTTCAGGAATCATGGGAGACATAACAAAAGCTTAAGATACTTTTGCTCAGCCTTCAGTATTTATTCCTGTTCTTGCCTATTGTAGTCCCTCTCCCTCTCACTGGGTCAGCAAGCTTACTGAACGGGAATGTCAAGTAAAATTGATTTGAAACTTCGGAAAGGGGAAAAATAAGTGCATTTTTTTCTGTGTTGCTGATATACATTTTATATCTGCATTATGTCTTTTAAAATCCGTGTTTATATATATGTGTATAAACTTGGCCAGCTTTTGCTGTTTTGCAGCATGGTTTCACAAGCCAGTTGTGCAAAAACAGCTGAGAAGGGCAGAAACAAACAGAGGGTTCAGGAGCACTGTAGCTGGGTGTAATTGGTACTGAAGTTCTGGTGAGATTAAACTACAGGGTGAGAAAAAAGATTCAATAATTTGTGAATTCGACTAAGAAATGTAGATGTTGGGATGTGTGCCTCGAAGACTATGGTAAACTGTTCCCAGAAGGGGACCAGGTAAATTACTTTGAGTAGAGGAACTGGCCTAAGCTTTTTTTGCTATATTACTAATACCCTTCCTTTCAATTTTTCGGCTACACCTGCTGTGACATCAGTTTTCATACCTGCTATCTGAAAGTGGCCTAAATTTTTACCCTTAATACTTGGAAGAGCCATTTAAATGCAATGGACTGATATTTATTGCCTTGTCCCAGGCATGTACACGTGGGACTCAAATTATTTTCTTGATGTGAAGTGTGATAAATACATATTATAATATTGGCTTTTCACAAATAAACTGGATGCTATGTGTATAATTTTAATTCTTACTAAAGTAGCTTTATTATAAGGATATGGGGTTTTTTTTGTAATAATAATTAATGCTTTTATTTCTGTTACTAACTAAACTTAGACATAGTAGTGGGATAGCTGATATAGTTATGCTTGTGGTAATTGAACTGTCCACTTGGCTGGATAACATCCAATGAACATGTGATGAAGACTGCTGCTACTGATATGTCAGCTATCGGCAACTCCCATCTGTAGAAACCACGGACCAAAGCCCAAGGTGGAGGCGATAATAAAAACTGACTAAAACCACAGCCAAGAAACACGCATGCTCTAAAAAGGCGGACCCAAGCAGGAGCCATGCTAAATAGTTCCTGGAACATGGAAATTAGTTTGGGGGGGGGAGGTTGAATATGCATAATTGTTAATGAATATGCATCAGGCTGATGCAATAGGAAAGGTATGTAAAGGATGTCTCGATAATAGCAGGTGTGCTTTTGGCTGAGTGCCAAGCACCCAGCGCTGCTACTTTTGCTTTATTGTCTTTGTCCCCTATTGTCTTTTATTAAACTTTTAAATTCTAACAGGAGAGTGAACTGCGTTTTTCGCAGAAGGCATCACTCAGCAACAAAATTCTGTGATTCAGTAATCAAACATTAATGAAGTACAGAGTGAGCTTTTGAATGTTTTTCATGCCCTGATTACTAAACAGAGGTAAGATCCGTAGTGAAGGAAAATGTATTTGTCCTCATGCTGAGGTTACGCTGTTGAGTGGGACCACAGAAAGGTGCTGTTGCCATGCAGCAACACCTTTTGCTGAAGTCTCAATCAGAGGCAGAGTTGAGTGCAATGGCTGGTCAAAACACCGCTAGACGGACTGGTTACAACTTTTTCACCGTGTATTCTTTCAGCAAATAAGCAGCCCTGTGTGGTTTATTAACTGAGCTACCTAAACACCGAGTTAGAGTTGCAGCAGCAGGAAGTGGCTTCTAATCTGTAAAGCTGCTCCGTGGCTGCAAATTCAAGTGGCTGAAGCTTACTGAGGCTTGTAAAGTCTCCCTGGTGGCCACAGCATAACCATAAGAGAGTCATATGTTTTCTTGCTACACAGCAGGAGGAGAGGCTGATCTGGAACCGTGTTTTCCCCAGTGCTCATTGCTCAGGTCTGGATTTTTAAGCTGTCTGTTGACTTTACGTGTGTCTTTGGTTGGGGTTGTTCTGAAGTACAAACTGTGCTGTAGACCAGTCATGGAGATCTCTTAATGGAAGGTACATTAAAAGTAATGGTAAAGTAAACTAGTATTTTGTAGTATTTGGTGGTAAAAATAGAAAACTGGAAAACTTCAATAAGGCCTAATGATGAAAACTTGGAAAAAATGGAAGTTGCAGGTATAGTTGTTTTACCTTTTTTTAAAACCACCAATAGAAAGTTTCCACTATTTACAAACTATCAGAGTCTTTGGGAAAATTTTTTGCTTATTACAGAATATTCTTTTAATTTTTTAAGCTTGAGGAGTGTGGATTAATTATTTTTGTCACGCACCTTCAGTGGGAAGGCAAATATTGATATTGCATTAGTATTCACAAGTGCACAGCAATTTTTTTTTTCTGTAGCTAGTCTATGTCAGTGTAAATTTTATGGCAAACCAAAGGGTGCAAAAGCTAAAAAGCTAAAAATGCTTTAAAGTAGTTGTGTGTTCTCATAATTTTTTGGCTGAGAGCTTAGTTTCAGACAAGTGAAAACCACTGAAAATATCTAGCTGCAGCATTGGTTTGCAGTGGAACAATTTTACACTTCCTGATTCCAAAAGAGTTTTTTCAGTCTTCCAAATCCATGCTCAGACATTTGCCTTGTGTTTTCACTTGGGTGTTTGTGTGTAACTTTTTTTGCTGTCACACACAGTGCTGAGCAGTCATCCTGCAGTCGTCTTTCTGATGGACACATTTGATGCAGGGAGCTTTGAAATTACTTTTGAAAAGCAAAGTGAACAAACACTGTTGATATGGGCTTTGACCTGCCTGTTGTTAAAATCTTATTCTAGAGCAGAAAGGTCTAAGAGATATTACATGTTCAAATAGCGGGTGTTTTATGTACTTTATGGTGAAGGGATCTTTTTGCAGAAAAAGCATGTCAAGAAAGGTACAGCACTGCTCTAGGGTGTTGATTCTGATGTTGTTACATAAAAATTACAGAATTTTAAGAGGCTTTTGGACACAGATATGTAAGATTGAATAAATATTATATTGTCTTTTTCCAAAGATACCTGATATAACAATTAACAATGCATTTTCATGTGTGTGTGAAGGGGTCAGTTGAAAACGGTGTAGATTTTTGCTTTTCCTAGCAGCTGTATTTCCTTCACAGTGGCCTCCTAATGTGGTTTCTTTCTTTATGGAAAGGAGAGAATAACCTGCATTTTAAATCTGCCATGGGACTTTGCACCATTGGACTTTTGTGCTTATGACAAAATGATGAATTTGGAAGTATGGGGAGTAGTGACTTGAAGTGTTTCTCTTCCTCCCCTCCAGGCACTTGCATACATATGTGCAGGCACACGTGCAGCATCCTGGTGCCCTCCCTGTTTCAGAGTCCTAGCAGGCATATTGCACTACTCTGTGGAAAAGAAACGTGACATTTGGGTCAGTGTTTCTAGTTCACAGACAACCTGTGATGTAAGATGGCTTATTTCTGTACACAACGAGCATCTCTGATATACTTGTTAAATAGCGTGTAAATAGCTGCAGGCTCGCATCCCCTTACATTTCAGGAGTTTTAAGAATTGACTGATGACCTTGTAAGAGGCAGCAGCTCTGCTTTTCCGGTTCTGGTTAATTATATCACAGGTGATGGTGTCGCGTTATGTGCATGTACAACTGAGATGTGTGCCTAAGCAGTGTGTGCTGGGTGCTAGCGTATTCGGATTGCTTGTCCCGTGAGATTTGTTTCAGCCAGAAAAAAAATGTCACTGTCAATGAACAGAGAGAGGTTAGCACCTGTCTATCTAATCCATACTTTTTCTGTATTTCATTGCATCGAAGGAGTATCACTGCCTAACGGTTCTAGCGCATAAACAGCTAAACAGTACTTGACATTTAAAGAGATTTTCTGTTGTGCACTTGTATAGTCAAGAGTAATTCTAATCCTATTAAAGATATTATGTCATGGAGGCGTGTCCTGGAGGTGAAGGCTTCTGCTAACTGGCCCGATGGAAAGCAGAGGGGAGGGGCGAGCAGGAGGGCGGATTTATTACTCGATAGTTAGGTCAGGGATTTCTGTGGGAAATGCCCAGTGGTTGCAGTTGCTGATGATTTCACGGCAACAGCAGTGAAACACAGAGTGCGCTCCGGTAGCTGGTTACTGAATGAGACACTGCAAATGGGTGGAAAGAAAAGAGACAGCGTGTGAGAGAGAGTCAGAGAGACACAGAGAGGGAAGCTGAGAGCAAGGAAAGTGCTCCGGCTCGAGGAGAGTCTCCCAGGTGTACTGCAGAAGCTTTTTGGAAATGGATGCAAGGACCATCTGCTGCCTATAGATTAGAGGACTGTAGACTAGAAGTGCAGAGAAAGAGCTTATGGTTCTCTTTAATAAAAATCAAAGTTCTGCATAACTGATTCATCAAGATAAATCATGAGTGTGCTCTTGCATGGGATATTAATGTATAAATCCATGCTTCAGACAGACAGAGTACAGCCTACATTGCTCTAAAAAATAAACCCAGCAACAATGCAGTGAATAAATTCTGCAGTGATTATCTGATTTATGTACGAAGAAAAAGAGAAGCAAAGCACAGACAGCTCTTAGCGCACTGTGGCATTTGCAAGGCACTGCATTTAATGCTGAGAGATGCTATACATTAAATCTGACAACTGTGAAAAGAGAGATCATGGAGAAGTCAAGTAGTGAGGATTCTTCAATTCACCGGAGTCCATCTTTGGATAGCAAAGACTCAGATTTTGCTAAACCTTCTACCTCAGGGAGGCAATTTGGTCGAGGTTTTACTGCAGGAGCTTTCTATGGTACAACTGGATCACGCACACAGAGCCACGCTGGGGTCGGAACCGGGACCGGCGCTGGGACTGGAACTGGCGTAAAAAGTGAAAAATACAGTGCACCCAAAGGCAGCAAATACGTGGTCTTTTACCTGGATCTATCCTTTGTTTTCCTTTTAGAATTTAAGAAGTGCAACATGGCAAGAGGCTGCCTGTGTTGTTTGAAATACATGATGTTCCTTTTCAATTTAATATTTTGGGTGAGTACTGCCTTTTCAGTTGCCTTCATCTGTTAGTGTATCCTGTACTGCTGCATTATGTGTATGGTGCATCTTTGAAGCAGTACAGTAAGTTCTCTCCTCCCCTCCCTCTCTCTCATACCTGCTTGGAATATTTTCAGTATTAAACTTGTGTCTATTGGGAAATGCACATGCTTTCTATATCTTTATTGCTACCTGGTTACTGTAGTTTGGCTTCTAATTGCTCAGACTTGCTATTCTAATGTGCTTTTAACTGGGTTATCTCAGCAAGGGCAGAATTGTTGCCCTTTAAGGAAGACCAGAATTATTGTAGCATTAAAATCCTGCAGTGGCTGGATTTTTGCATTCTGTTGTGATACTTTTGTTGCAAAAAGCTACAAGTTAATTTTTAAAGTATATTTTCATTGTCACCATAAATCTCATTTGCTTTGTGTAAACTTCATTTGACAAACTGCTTTTTCATTTGAAGGAAGTTCCATTTCTTCAATTAAAAACAGTAAATTGTGTATGCTTTAACCTCTTAAGGTCTCAGCATAAATGTGAAATGCCTGGAATGGTGAACTAATCTGGATTCAGTTTCAGCTGCAATTGTACACATTGGTGTGTGAAGTTGGAGACTTGCACTTGCTTCTCAGGGATCAAAATTGATTTTCCTCCATCAGCGAAGAAGCGTGAGGAGTTGTAACAATGAATGCCTCAGCAAGCAAGTTAAAAGCGTAATGGCTACTTTGAGTAAAGTATTGTCATGTACAAGGAAGGGAGGAAAAGTTAAGTCATCTGCCAGCTAAGCATCCTTCAGTAGTGTATTTTTAAGGAAATCACAGGCTAATTGAAATACTGAGTATGCATGAATATAACCCAATATGAAATGGTTTGCTCAGTTTGAAAGCAAAGGTTACTGCTTTCCTGGTGGTTACAAAGCTTGGGCACGTGAACAAAACCATTCATGGTTGTGATCCAGGAACATAAAGTAAGCGTCATAAATAAATGAAAACACCATCCCGGGATTTGTTTTGGAAAAAGGAGCATTAGCAGTCTAGTTCAAATAGCTACCTCTGGTGTATAGATATCATTGTTCAAATTAGGAGCCTTACTAGCAGGTTCTCTGTTTATCTTGACCCACTTACTGAAATAACCTCTAAGAGCAAGAGTTAATGGGAGATTTGGTACAGTGTTGAACTGCTCACGCAACAGTGAGCTTTTATCAGTAATAGACTGTAATGCTACAATTACTGAACTTGTGGGCATCTTACTGAAATAGAAAGATAGAACTGATCACTGAAGAACATCTGATCCAAGTTCACTTATGATTTTAATTTTTTTTTTCCTGTACACAAACCTTACTAGAAAGTTGCCGTAAGTATTTTTGGAATAAATAATTTTAAACACACCATATTTATATCAAACTGGCTATTTGACCCAATGCTGCATTACTTTGACACCTTGAACTATTTTTTTTCATGTCTGTATGTGCTGACTAGTTTTGGAAAAGCTTTTATGTGGTCTCATTGCTCATGTCCTCTGTGATCAGTTGTGTAGGTGTCTCTTACTCCTCACCTCCTTAGGCACAACATCTTTCTTTGCTTTTTTCTTCTTCCCAAGCAGCAATTTTCTTGACTCTGCATCAGACCTTCAGAGTCCATTTTTTCCATTCCTTGAACTTGCAAAAACATTTCAGACTTCATCTGTGTGCTCATCTCTGTCTGCTCAGCTCCCACTGGACTTCTATACAAACACATTGCTGCTTAGGTTAAAACTAGCCTACCATCTGGAACAGTTCTCCAGTGTCCTGTGCTTCTTCAGTTCTTACTCTTACCTCTTAATCCCCTTCACACTCTCCTTACCATGTCTTTTGTTGTGAGGCTTATATCACTTTTCTTTCTGTTACTGAACTTTGTCACCACATCTCTATCCAATATTCTAAAAATGCTTTTTTTTGGTATGAACTGTGCTATTCAGAACGAAAATTATACTCTGGCCTGGTGAATATGAGAGATTGTTGAAAAATGCTAAAATTAAGATGCCAGGTACTTTTCGAAGTCGTTTACAACAGACATGTGATCCTTCAGCCTGGTTTGTATTGCTCAGAAGTCCCCCCTTTTTTGCTGCAGCTGTCTTATACTCAATTTTGCAAGCCAGAATGATGTTCCCATGCATTCTTCCAGTTTTGCTATATTCTTATTTTTTTTAACTGGGCTCTTTTATTGCTTGAGACAAGAAAATGTTATTCAAATGAATAACATTATCATTTTACTCATGGAAATGCAACTAGAATGAAGCATACTACACTACATGTGTTCTGTAACTTGCCACGTCTGGCTTCATACCTGGAACCTACACTAGTTCCACCATGACTGTCTGAGAGGTTTTGAATGTTTGGCTCTGTGTGTGCTCCTTGCTGATGCTATGTACCTGCAGCATCGCTCACTCCTGTCCTGAACTCTCCTGCTAGCCCAGCTCTGGGCTCCTCACACAGCTCTGCCAGTGCCCTTCGCTCCTGCCCTGCCCTGTAGCACTCCCTGCTATTTCAGTTCTATCTTTCTTCTTAACCTGCTTTTTCCATTCCCAGGTTTGCCTGTTCTCACTGCTTCCTCCTGAGTTTCTGTTAAGAAACCCAAGTCCAAAAACGTGAAGCTGGGGCCTGCTCTTGAGCAGTGACTGTCATCTTTTGTAATGCAAGGTGATTTATTTTTAAAACAGAAGCTTCATTTTTAAACATGAAATTTCCTGAGGTAATGAAGCTCCTGGTCTTCAGAGGTGAGGAGACCACTTCCACACTGTTACCATATAAAATGGTGCTTCCTCTGAAAATGAACACAGGAGGTGCCCTTTGGCATCCCAGCGTGCTGGATGCTATCGTCCTTAGTGATTCTTAATGTTGGCTCAAAGGAAGATGTTCTTCTGTAGGAAAAGAGGAATCCTTCTCCATTATTTCTTCTTGAGGCAAAAAAAGAGACTGGGGCCTAATCTGTGCCTCATGGGCCAATGAGCTGTACTACTTTTTCAGCCTTGCAGCAAACTCATGCGGATTTGTCGACTAATTATATATGAATATTATATATTACACACATTATTTTTACATCCAATATATTTTACATATTTTAATGTGTATCCATAGATACTTGTACACAATTACATGTTTTAAAGTGATGGAGAAGTGCATTGGGCAGTGGATTCTCTCTGCACTTTGTAGCCAACATGCTGTTGCTGTGATAACTGCAACCAAGAGTTGTAGCAAAAATTCAGTGCCTGTGAAGTCAGTTCATGACAACAAAATACAGCTTTTGAAAATTAGTAGCACGTGTATCAGTTCACTTGGAAGGATCATCTATGAGTTGTGCAAAACAAATGTATCTGAGTGGGGCCTAGCAGTATGTTGGAGCAGAAGGTGTTTCTCCACCGAATTACTGAGAGCTTCAGGTATTTCTGTGTGTCCCTCTGATTCTTAACAGTTGTTCATCGCCATCTGGCATTGCTTTCTTTTAGAGATTAGGAAAGTCTGAGCTGAGGGTTAAGGAAGCTTATAGTATTTAATTGTGTGACTAGGATGATGATTTACACTGAATTCATCCTAAGTGCATAATATGTTTTGCAAAGGGACTGGACAACTACAAATGTTAATTGATTTAGTTTGCCTTCAAGAATGTTTATGTGCAAACATGCGGAGATTGCAAAGTAGCTGATACTGCTCTGCAGAAGAAATAAAGTATTGATTTTTGCTTCTACAGATAGCAGCTAAATTGTCAAGGAAGGTATTCACCAAATATAAACATTAGGGTATATGTCTTTCTGTGGTAGATTTCACTTCATTGTTATTAGAGAAAAGGATTACAATAATTATTTTCAAAAATGTATCAGAAAATTTTACTAGTTATAAAAAGGAAATCCTATAAAACATGAATTTTTTAAAAAAATAATTCACTCATGAAATGAGAATTTCATATGGTCTTAAAAGGGAAATTTTGAAGTGACTGGAATAAGTTATCAAAAATTCACTAGGGAACTTTGCAAGTAGTCAGTGGTCATGGTTACATTTTGGCTTGTTCCGTTAATTTAACTTAGGTTAATGAGTGCACACAGTGAAGCATTCATAATAGACATCTTGATAGTTTTTACTATTGCGTAATTTTAATATGAAATGCATTTTATTAGGGGACTATATGGCAAGATTATTATGTCTGATCTTCTGTGTTTGAAGAAGAGCTAAGGAAAAGCTGAGCATAGTCAAGAAAATCCTTAATGGGGTTTATTTGTTAAAGTGTTTAATTTTAAACTACTAAAAAAATCTCATATGAATAATACTTGGGTATTAATGTTATAAATAAAAGCAGATGTTATAAGCAGAAGTTATAATTTATCTAATTTAAATGGAGTCAAATTTACAAATACAGTTATTTAATATTTGCTTTCAAAGTAAATTTTTACTAGGTTGGGAGCATTTTACTGAAATGGAAATCTTAGAAGAGAAAAAGATGGGCTGGAAACTTGCTGGTCCAGCAGGAGCAGCAAAAAGTCAAATACAGCAAATTTTTCATTGATGCTCTGTTATTACAATAATGGATAAAGACTGTTGCTCCTGGGGAGTATTAATTATTTGTGCAATTTCATCTTATAGCTGGAGTAATTAATAATTTTTTCTGTAGATTAAAACCAATATTGTGTGTTTATCAATGAGCATAAAGACGGTAGTACACCAGCCATGCAGGTCACTTTTAGTAAAGTCTCAGATCAGGCTAAAAGAAAGGGAGCATGTCCATTTACTGAGTCTGGCTGCTGTCAAAGCTCTTGGTACTGTAAAGCAGCAAACAACTTTAGGGTGGTTTACATAAGGTAATCCATACTTATTTATGCCAAACTCAAATAAATAATACAGTGCACTGTTTAGTTTGATGTACAAAGCTTTAATGCCTAACTGAACCTGTTGGACAGACAGTTAAATCATGTGAAGAGACTGTGTCCCTACAAATAACTGAAAATTAATCTCTGAGGTTTAAAAGGGGTGGACAGTTTGTCCCTTAAATCAGAACAAAATTGCTAACAACAAACAGCTTTGGAAAGGAAACGCATTAAATTTCTCTCTCTTCTGTTGCCCTCCCGCTGGCTGCATTATCTGGTATTCCCCATTTTCTTACAGAGGGGATAATGACAAGGAGTGACAGTGAGTGACCCTGGGATACTTGTCTCTTGACATAATAGTGATATTTACTTCTGTTGTATTTTCACTCTAATGACATAAGTGTGGTGACAGTTGCAGTACAATCCTGTGAAAAAAAGAGTATCCAAAAACAACCAACCAACCAAGAGCAAACCGAAAAATCCCAAACAAACAATCCCTCCCTCCAACCAAAAAATTAAATTCTAATCAAAAACCCAACAGAAAACCCAAAAGGAACCAGCAAGACAGTGAATTCTGGTAAAGTTAATTTTTTCAGTGACATTAGCAGGGGAATTCTTTTCTTTTTTTTTCTGTTCGGGATTTGAAAAATAATCTGTGAAAAAACCCCAGCTATTAGTTTTAGTTTCCTCTCGAAATGGTATAGCACTGTTGGTGTCCCTATGGAAACATGCACCTCAGTGGGGGAGAACTATTAGATAAACGTTTTAGCATGACAATGTTTTGGCTGGGAGGAAAAGGAAAGGTAATATTGAGTTCAAACAGTGTGGTGTCCTAATGAATGTGATATAAATGAAGTCCATTTGTAACCAGCATGATGGCATTACAGAATAATATTCAAACATTATTGGAGACCTGAGACTAGTTTTAATTTAAAATATTGAGGTTTGCTTGAGAGCTGAGTTACACTGGTTAATCCGAGTGATGAGGGCCCCATAACTGGTTTTAGGGTCTAAGCTGTTTCAGCTTGATAGGGAAGACATAAGATATGGCATTTTTTGCAGTGTTCCTCTCACTAACTACTCTTTGCTAACACTATATTTTATTTAGGTTGTTTTGGGGTTTTTTTTAGGTGTGGGGAATTTATAAATTATTTTGGTTTTCCCTCAGTGTGGAAGTGTTTTAATTCTAGCTGTAAGTAGGTGTGAGAGCCATTTATGTCTGTTATTTAGGATAAACAACGAGTTGATTCATCACTCAAGCAGACTTGTTGTACACAACTGTTATAAAGTGGCTTGCTGGACAGTTTATTCATTTGTACATGAGGAGGTTTATGGTCATTGAAGGTGAGAAGCGGAGTAAGAATTTCAAATTGGAAAAAAATAATTTCTGGCCTCCAGTTTTCCCTGCACCCTTGTACTCCCAGAGTTAAATCTTTCTTTAAATATATGACTCCAGTTCTGTTCCTCATATCCTTTGGCTGCATAGCATTAAACAAGTTTCTTCAGCCTTCTGTGTCTCAACTCCCCTAACTTCTAAAACAAGGACGTATCAAATTTTCATAAAGCGATGGCTTTAATCGTGGGGTGCACTTATTGTCAATTTTGAATAAGTGTGGTTTATTAACTGTGATATTTCCTACTTAATTATGCATTCCTAGACCCATTTCAGTAAGCCACTTCGTAGGGCCTTGGTTAGCAGGGTCCCTTTTTGCCTGCTCCTGCTACCCCCCAGGTAAGTAGGTCTGCAAGAGGCCCATCCAGAGGGGTATAATCTTTCTCCTGCAAGCAGAGGATGAGCTTGTAACTCCATTATCTGGCTGTCCAAGGAGGCATCTAATTTGTTTATTTAAACACTACTGACACAGAACAAGACCTGAGTAGAAAAGATGGGAGGATGCATTGCAGTTTCTGGAAAGTAACGTGTAGTTTGTTGGGGCTTTGCTGTACACATAGTTGTGATGTTCCTAATGGGTAGCCAAGTCACAGCAGATATTATGGAATACTATAGCTCCTCTGTGTTTATAATTCTTACAGTTACCCAGCCTTTCAGCAGCTTACGAAAACTGTGAACAAAAGGAAGAATTCTGCTGTTTATGTTGGGCTTTGCTTTAAATATCTTACAGAAATAAATGAACCACACTTTCCAAACAAAGTGAAGGGACCTCATATGGCTGAAGGGGTGTTATTAGATGGTGAATGTTTGCTGAACTTGTTGGGGACTTCTCACATAAAAATCATTTTAATACCACTTTGCAGACATGACTGCAGACACTGAACTGAGATCTATTTCAGAACTTTCTGACACAAATTAGCTTTAAATCAGCTCAGATCTCCATTTATCTCGATCCTTTGCTGCTTAGGAGCAACTTAAATTGCTGAATTTATTCAGCAGAGCTAATTGAACTTCCAGTTATTTGGAAATTTGACTGGAATGATTGTTCTTTCCTGCTGCCTTTATTGAGCTGGGCCAAAGTTCACATGGCTATCCAGACCTTCTTCATTTAACTACTGCATCCAGTATAGCAAGGCTTGTGCATATTCGTGGGACTTGCTGCCAGTTTGAATTTTGAAAGTCATCTACAGCTCCTCTTCAATACTGTCTCTGGAAACTTGGTGCCCTGGCCAAGAGCTTTATCACTGCTCAGGTAACACAGCTAGGGCTAGGTTCTCTGCAGGGTTACAGAGCATCCAGTCACTGATTGTTGTTGTCCTTAATCAAGTCACAGTCAGGTCCCTACAGTCTTAGTAACCAATCCAAACCCATCTTTAAGTGTTTGGCTATGCAGTTAACATGCTGGGTCTCTTCTCTCACCCAGAAGCCTCTGTGCTGTCTGGGAAGAGAGCTGATGGTTACCCCTTGGAGAGGGAGGGAAGCTGAAGCACAGGAAGACCAGTTTGCCATTTCTTTTCTTTCTTTCTTTGCTTCCTTGTGTTTGCTGTGTTTCTGTTGTTAAATGTAGGAGATGACAATTAACTTTTCAGAATCAAAAGAATTAGTAATGTTTAAAAATATTGCTTGTTTCAGTAGCGAAAGAACCCTGTACCCATGGATTCTGTTGAATCTACTTGGTCCTCATTTCAAGCTCCTTTTGCTAATCCTGTCTTCTGACTCTCCTGAATGAAAACCCCTTGTACTGTTTCTAGTCAATGCAGCAGGGATAGTTTTGAAAATAATTTAAACTAGTGTCTACATGTCTTTCTTCCCGTATAACACTGGCTAGTCATGAAGCATCAGAGACTGAATTTGTATCTTTTTTATTTCTTTTTCCCCACACTTCTGTTTTATGTGCATTCTGGTACAATTTCTACTGCTGTAGGTACAAATTATAGGTCTGCAGTAGGAAATAATCACATTATTGTTGATTCTTAAAAGTGTATGACATGTATTGAGAGTTGCTGTAAGGAATAAAAACCAGCAGAAACTGGTATGCTAATCATCTATTACAGAATTATTAATTTCTTGCACTGTGTTGAGTTGTGACTGATAAGTTCTTTTTTTTTTACTAAAATAAGCAGGGTTTAATATTTTTTTTTATGATGAAGAAGACTGAGGCAAGACAATAATGTGCTATGGATGAAGATAAGATTATGAACAGATGACTATAAGCTGTAGGGGTTCATCAGCTTAACAAATTAGCAGTCATTAAGAGAGATGCATTAGTTGCTTGTGTGCACATTTCTACCATGTTGTGGATGTGCTGCAAAGCATGTTAACTTAAATCATGCAGTTTACTCTGCAAATAATGTATGGAATGGTTAACAGTGGAAGCAGTTAACTTGGAGTAATTCCATCATATGTAGTTGTGTCTCTATACCACAACGCACAATCACTGAGGCTCAAAAGATGCAAAAATTAAACAGAGGGAAAAGAATTTGCATTGTACTATTCAATCAAATTTCCTCACTTAATTTGCTGTCTTAGAGAACTGGAAATTACTAGAAGGGCTACTTCTGAATCAGGGGTTTGTTCTTTTAGGCTTCTTAATTGATGTATTAAGCACACTGTTTTAAACAGTGCTGCTGAATACTTACATTTTGTTAGTAGCTGTGTCACTGCTGGGAAGCATGGATTCTTCACAAGGCTCTTCTATTCCTCTGTATTGTCTTGGAGAATTTCCAACTAGTTATGCTCTTAAGCAGGTAAGAGAGGTGTCTAGGAATCGATTGTAATTCAGAAATGTAAACATCTCTTTTTGTCTCATTTCATAGTAGTTTTAAACTGAATTGGTGGTTAAGAATCTTACTGTCTTTTACTTCTGTGCCCATCCCCCACATTTTCCCTTTCATCAAGCTATTGCTGTATTCCAAAGTTTCCCCTTTTCTTTTGCAGTGTCCTCTGGATGCAGAGACACAGTCAAATTAGAAAAAAATAAACTTCATGTTCTCAGTTGCTCTTTCCTTAGAGTTTCAATTGCCCTGTCTTCTCCATTTTCACTGCCTTAAGGAATTGATATTACATCTGTTGCCATAATCCCGGAGTGCCTTAGGACCACTTAATGTATTTATCCTCTTGACACCCTGTAAGTATGGGCCGTGCTTTTATCCTCCTGATACACATGGAAAGCTGAGACACCAAAGCAAAGAGAATGTCTGCATTGGTGCACAGGGTAGAGGGCTGAGAGCTATTAGGGACCAGAACTAGCAAGTTGTCATGGTTTAACCCCAACTAGCAACTCAGTACCACACAGCTGCTTGCTCATTTCCCTACCCCTCCACCCCAGTGGGGTGGGGAGGAGAATCACAAAAAAGGTAAGTGGGTTGAGATAAAAGCAGTTGAATAATAGATATAAAATATAATAACAACATTAACAACATAATGATAATTGTAATTACAAGGGAGATAACAAAGAGAGAGATATAAATGAAATCCCCAAAACCCCCAAGTGATGCACAATACACCCACTGACTGATGTCCAGCCCATCCCTGAGCAGCAGTTGGTGGCTCCTGGCTGACTCCTTGCAGTTTATGTACTTAGCATGACATTCTATGGTATGGCATATCACTTTGGCCAGTCCTGCCCGTGTTTCCTCCCGGCTTCTTCGGCACCTCCTCGCTGGCAGAGCATGAGACACTGAAGAGTCCTTGACTCAAGGTAAGCACTGCTCAGCAACAAGTAAGGCACTGGCACAGGTTACCCAGAGAAGTTGTGGATTGCCCATGCTGGAGATGTTCAGGGCCAGGCTGGATGGTGCTCTGAGCAGCCTGGTCTAGTGGAAGGTTCCCCAGCCATGGCAGTGTGATTGGAATTAGATGATATTTAAGGTCCCTTCCAACCCAAGGCATTCTGTGATTCTGTGTTATCAGTGTTATTCTTACACTAAATCGAAAACACAGCACTGTACCAACTACTAGGAAGAAAACTAACTTTATCCCAGCCAAAACCAGGGCAGAAGTCCACACGCAAAAGACTTCAGCACGGAGAAGCTTGTGTTGAGATCTGCATGGCAGTGCCCATGAGCTCAGAAATCCTGCCAATCACTTCCCTCGAGCTCGGGCGTCTTTGCAGCAGTCCTGCACTTTCATTGCCAGATTAGCTTGGGCAGAGACAGCTTAAATCTGTCTATATCCATGGTGTAGATGTGTCCTTCTAAGAGACTTGTACAAAGTTAAACTGAAATTGAATCTGGATCCCTGAAGTCGCTGGTAAGTGTCTTAAGCAACAGACCATCTGTTATGTGCCATGTGCCTTGTGAGAGACTTGAGAGCCAAGCCACCTCGGAACTCCACATGCTTGTGCAGCGTTGTCTGCAGGCACAAAACCCCTAACAGATTTAGGACTGGTACAGCATTCTTCTATTTGGCTGTGTACTCCAGAGGTCTGGCATCATGCCACTGACAACCAGAAGTACCTAGAGGAGTGGAAGTTTTCTTATGACACAACATAAACCCTAAACCTCCTCACTACCTGCAGAGTGTCACCGAGTGAACTGAAGTTCTTTTCTTGGGATTGTCATCCAATGGATGACAGTCAAGGTGAAGACTTGACTGTGGGATATGATATCTGTCTT
Source organism: Orthonyx spaldingii (assembly GCA_013397795.1). Taxonomy (NCBI): domain Eukaryota; kingdom Metazoa; phylum Chordata; class Aves; order Passeriformes; family Orthonychidae; genus Orthonyx; species Orthonyx spaldingii. Next base: position 297,739 of record VZTJ01006151.1, on the reverse strand, counting down.
TATTGATTTCATTGTAATATTTTTTTATTATTCCAAACTAGCAAATCAAGTATATTCCATAATTAATGAACAAATAAACCAACATTGGATTTAACACTTACAGAAGGTAGAGTTGTTGCATGGCTGGCAGTAACATTTCTTCCTACTTTCCATAGCCCCTCAAGCCATATGTTAGTCTTTTACTGTCTGAGCAATGTTTGTGCTAACAGTTTTTTCAGCACTTGGAATGTAGAGAGAACTCTCAGGTGGGATCTTTCCTTGCACTCTCAGCATCTGGAAGGATGTTGGGATGTCTTTCAGTGCAGCATTGGTTTTGTATCTTACAGGATGCAGTTTAAAATGCAGATAGCTGGAGTTAGATTTGCTCCTGGCTTGTTATTTTTGTGTTTGTTTAGGCTCTTTTTAGGTGTTATCTACTCTCTTAATAGAATACGCCTGTGGAGATGGCTATGATGTATGATCTTGGTGTGATAGAGCTATTTGTTACTTTGGCAGGTTGGAATCCCATTTTCTTTGGAAATTTGAGTTTGTCTTTCTGCTTTTAGGTAGAAGTGGAACCTGATACTGTTGGTGGGTATTGTTCTTATTTTGTCTCTTAGTCTGTTCTTCCATTTATGGCTTAATTGAAATAAATAATTGTTGTGCTTCATGATTTACTAGCTTTTAGTAATAAAGTTCACCTTATTAGTGGTAGGTCCGTAGTTCTGTTTTGAGTATTTAAATTCATGATCCAAATAAACCATAGTGGAGTTACAGTTTAATGCTACTATATTTGACTTCTGGTATATTGATTTATCTCCCATTCATGAGACTCAAATACAAAATTAGATACACAAACTTTTGGTCTGATCCAGTATATCTTGTCTTTTAAAGCAGATGGTAAAAAATGCCTATTAGACACTAAAGGAATTGAATGAATTCATGGGACTCCTTTCAGCCATTTATCCAAAACTCTCTGGCAGTAAGTCCACTGGTTTAATTAAGTATTCTGTGAATTTCCTTTTAAGTCTTGTGCTTGCTAATTTCAATAGACGCTGACAGTTATTCTGAAAAGCAGTGATCCATCCTCCATTTGTCTTGTCATTAGTATTTTTATTTTATTTTATTGCTGGAATGGGAAGAAAAATCAGAGAAATTATAATTTAAAATGAGTTTACTGCAAAAGTAGTATTTGGCAGTGCATATAGCATAACATATGTTTAGACCATAGAATCATACAAAAAACTGAGGTTGGTAAGAAGCTCTAGAGAACATCTGGTCCAACCTTCTGTTGAAAGGAAATCCTTAGTTTGTGTTACCCAGGGCCCTGTCAAGCTCAGTACTGAGTATTTATAGCAAGAGAAATGCCACCATTTCTCTTGGTAATCTATTCCTGTGTTTGTTTTCAATTCATTCAGTTTGTTTTCAATTTTTCTTATAGCCATGCCAAAATTTTCCCTGAAGCAATCTGTGTTCATTATTTGTCTTGGTGGAACACTGCAGGATGGTCTTCAATTTCTTGAGCTGGAATGACCAAGCCTGTGGATGCAGGAGTCCAGGTGTAGTCTAACAAGTGCTGGATAGAGTGGAATAATCACATCTCTTGATCTGCAGGATACAGTCTTGCCAATGCTGCCTGAGGCTGTATTTAAATTCTTATACTAATATTTCTGTTGCTCTGTGACATAGCTTTTAACATCAAGTTCAGAGCAGCAGCACTCACAGCACTCTGCATAGAGTTCAGAGAGATGGAGAAGCCCTGTTGTGAGGACAGAAAGATTTTCTTCCTCACTTCTGAGCATTTACACTCCTTGCATTGCTGCAATTAGACACTCATCCTTTTATTGTTTTTCCCTCCAGACTGCCTTCCCTGGCAGCCTCTCCTGAAGTACACTTCAGCTAAATCACTCCTCCTTCTTTCAGCTATTCAGCAATTTTTGTAGCCCATCCTGCAGCTCTGTGCCTGTAGGTCATGCTCAGTTTTAAACTCTCTCCAGCTTGAAGGTGCAGTTGGTGCAAGTGCTGACAAGAAGAGAAACCTTGGTCTTACCACTCCTCCATCCAAGTGGCCACAGTGTATGATTGTGTTCTCTGCTACAGTGTATTGATTTTATGCGTTGCTATATGTGTTACACAGCTTCACAGTATTATCAGAACTGCTGACTGCTTTTTTTTGTTCCACATTCCTGGTCTGTCTAGAGCTCCTGCAGCCCAGCTACTGCTTGTATTCTCTGTTATGTTTATTCTTGTTAACAGAGTGTATACCTCAGAATAATGAGATTTTAGGAGTTCATGAGTTTTACCAGCAGGGTAGGGAGTGGGGCAGGTTAATGGGTGTGGGTTTTTGTTTTGTTTGTTTGAGTTCTTTTAAAAAACAAAAAGCTTTTTTTTGGTGCAGTCTCATGAGTGACTTTTTTTTAAATGATACTTTATATTTTAGACTTACATTGAGGGATGCTGAGCAACAGCTAAACCTTGAAAACAATGTGCCTGTATGAAAAATAGTCTGTAAAAATAGTATTGTTTTTTTAGAAACATTTTATTGAAGTGCAGACTGCATGACAACTCTTGAGTGTTTCCCAACAGTGTATCTATTCTGACATGTGTCCTAGTTTTAGACCTTTTCCAGGTTCATGAATGCATTTTCTTCAGAGGGCTGTATTAAAGCCCAGCAGTATTTCTTTCAGGATACTTCATCTTGCTTGTCCTCCCAGAACTAGCTGGGATCAAGTATGTTTCCACACAGTTCTGGAACATCCGAGAATGCAGGTTTCTCATTTAAAAGCTTCTGCAGCTGCGTGTGAGCAGTAATAAATGGTTGACACAAGCCTCTGGGGACAGCTTTAAAAGGGTGAACTGTTCCCTGTTTCAGCCGTCTCGGGGATTTTTTTCCCCACTGGTTGGATGCTGTGTTATGAGCCTGACCCAATCCTTAGTGACAGCTTGTCGGGCTGATTAATGTAGACTCCAGAGAATAGCTCTTTGCTCTCTGATTGATTCATTTTACCAATAGAACTCACATTCCTGTAGTGTGAATAATAAACAAGTGATTTAATGAGTACTCCCCAACCTATTCCAATGACATATCCTGATTGAAGCAGCACATGCTTTTGGAAAGCTGAAATACTCCCTGTATGTTACACGCTGAAGACCCACTGAATTATATACTTCTCCCATAAATCCAAATTAGAAAGTTAAGGATTAATTTTCTTCTGTGCTGTGCCATTAGACACATTATCAGAAATGTCACTGCTGTTTAAATTGTTATTTCCTTCTCATTTTTCTGGTTCTTAACCAGTGATTTTTTTTTTTTGCTCTGTGCTTCCCACCATGAAAAGTGTTTCTCATGACACTATTATTTCTTTGCAGCATTCCCTTTTTTTTTAATCTCAGAAGGTGGCATGCAAAAAGTAGGAAAAGATTTGTTTTTCCTCATGGCTGTCGTTATCCCCTGCATCCCTGATGGTGGTGTCCCACCTTGTTCTATGGTTCTGTGTATAACTCTTCGTAAGAATTGGATCTCCTAGTTCCTGTGTCTTGGGAGACTCTTAGGAATACAAAGAAACACATAGCATTGCAGCACTTCAGGAGGGTAGGAGAGTGGAGCCAGAGCAGTGGAAAGAAGGAAGAATTTCTTGTTTGGGTCTGGATGGTTTCTGTTCCCTTATTATTCAAGAACTCTTACTACTGCAGTTAGGAGATCCTGACTCTGGATATACAAAGAGTTCTCCAACAAACAAATTCAAGACAGATGTGCATAAAATTAATGTGAAAAGAGGGAAACAACACTATTGTAATTCTGCTTACTTATGGGAATACAGACATAGAAGTATTTTTGTCTTCTAAAGCTTTGCTGTGTGCTTCATAAAGAAGTATGAGGGGAAAAAAGGGAGGATAAAAGCATCCTTAAGTTCTTCCCCTGTATTCCCACAGTGTCTTTCCGCCTTTCCTTCTTTTGCTAGGATCCACAGCACACAACTTGTTTCTGCCCAACGTTCATCTGCACACCTACTGATCTGTTCTCCATGCCGAGCCTTGCTGGTACTAATGTTGTACCTGCTCTTTTGTGGTTCAGCATTTGAGTAACTGGGTGGGGGAAGCAAAGATCCTGATGAGGTTATGATCAGGTTTCTGAGGAATAACAGCTGCTGGCTTACATGCTTTCTTTCCCAGCCTCCACCAGAGAAAGCTGAGAGGGTTCATTTGCACTTGTGTGAGGCACCGCTTTTATAAATCTGATAGCACTGTGCCTGCATGCACACAATTCTCTGACGTGGCTTCACATTTTTGAGTGGATGATTGAGAGATGTTTTTCTGTTTTCTGTTGAAAGAAGCTCGGCACCTTCTAAAGCAACTTCTTTCTGTCTTCAACTTACTGGCAAAGGTTCTAGAAGCTGTAATTACAATACTGCTTTAATGACAGACTCTGGCCTAATTTTTTGCTTGAGAGAGAGAGGGAGGCTTCTTCTTTTATTGTTTCTGCCCTGTAGTGTCTCCTCTTCAGTCTGTTCTTCCGAGACCGCAACCTGATGTGACATTCATTTCAGCAGTGGCTCTTTTTGCTGCAGCACCAGCGCAGATTTATGTTTGGTCATTGACGCAATATATTTTATGGGTAGTCAGCTCAAGGTTTTCTGTGTTACAGGACGTGTTGTGGGCAGATTTAGCAAAGAAAATGTTCGAATCCCATAGCATGAAAAGGAAAAACAGGCTTATTGAATTATGTCTGCCTAGGATTATATAGACTGTATAGATTTAAGATCTGTCTTAGGGCTGAAATGAATTTCAGCTGCCGTGGTGAAACAAAAGGCAGTGTAAAGATTCAGGAGCATATGCTTGGAAGGAAAAACCTTGGGAGCACAAGAGTTTGCCACAGTCACATGACAGTGTCATCGCTGTGCTGGATGGACCCTAAATTATTTTTTCTCTAAAGGATTATTAGTCTAGAAATGGTTAAGAAACACTGATAGAGAGCATGACATTACATGGGATTGAGTTTGAGATTGTTCTAATGATAAATCATAGCTCAGCTCCTTGAGATGGAGCAGAGGAAGCCTTTTGCCTGGCACTCCAGGAAGGAGGAGGAAGAAAGGGTTACAAATACTTTTGGTTCTCCAGGGTGAGACAGTGGAGAAAGACTGAGTACTCTTGGTCATGAACTGGAATTGGTTTTGAATTCTTGACAATAGCTGAGCCTATTAAAAATGCCTTTTTAATAGACTATTGTTTTCAGTGAAGTTTTTATTTTGTAGCACTTTTGGAAGCTCTTGGAAAGTCAAGCCTTGTTCTGTAGTCCTATCTGAAATCAATGTTTAGAAAATTATACCTGAACCATCAGCTGCAAAAAACCCCAACAAAATGAGCAACCAAAAAAACCAACAAACCAACAATTTCAAGTGAAGTCTGAACTCAAACATCATAATCAAAAGTAGGATTTTTGAAAGGTTTCATCACTGACTGGGTTTTGCTGCTGTTGAAGTCAGCTCTCTGAGAGACGAATGTTGATGGCCAGTTTTCAAACTCTGGAGTGCCTGGTACTCTGTTCAGTGACTGGCCAGATGCTACTGCCTGAGGATTTGTTAACCTTGCTCTCAACAGCTTGTGACAGAATTCCTTGTGTCAGGAAAACTCCATTGTCTTTCCAGTTCCATGGGCAGGAGTCATCTTGCTTAATTATCTATCTGTGCTTAGAGATGTGTGCTATGGAGGTGTGTGCTATGGGTGCTGTACCTGAGAGATTCCCCAAAAGCTCCCTTTGGAGGTGATAGAGAGGCTATGGCTAAACCTGTTGTAAGGGAGGTGCTGCAGAGCAGACAGGTAAGCATGATTACAGGAGCTTCTACATTGTTACTTTGTAGATGGCTTAAGCAAAGTGTGATGGATCTTACCTTGAATATTTACTTTAGCGTTGCTGTGCCAGAGTAAGGACAAAGAGGTTTCCATTTGCAGACTCACAGGGCACATGGACTTGCTTTAGCATTTTTCACTGTTTTAGTTTTTTTTTCTTTCTGTCGTTTCTCATTTCTGTGAATAGTTGTCTGTCATGCAGTGGGAGAGTTAATTTAAAATGTTCTTGGCATTGAGCAAAAACTGCTACCTTGATGTAGTTGCTGTTGGAGTCACATGACTCCAAGTTATCTCTGTTTAAGGTATTAATTAGGAAGAGAGTTATAAAAGTTGTTTTCAAAGCCTAGTCACTCAAATATAGCAATGGAGATAGAAAATACATTTCAGCTGACAAATGACATGAGCTTTTATTTAACAGTTCTTATTCAAAGGTACTGAATTGGGAAGACCAGCTTAAATGAATCCTTTCTTCTACCTTCAGAATAGTGGGGTTTTGTAAAAGATTCCTGCTCATTTTGGACTGATACGCCCATGTGATCCCATGGCAAAAGCATAAAGAGCTCCGTTTATTCATGACTTCGTGGGGACTTTCCACAGCGAGAGCAAGCCAACAGCACAGGAACACTGCCACAGCTACCACTGAACTGGAGCCTTGAGGCAATTTCTTTACAGAGCTTTCTTTTAATAGATTTGCTCACAAAAAGATGCCTGGTGATGCTGCCTTCCAAATAGGTTTGGCATACACTGGCAGAGCATGAAAGCATCTTACCTCTGCTCCAGATGAAAAACCTTGTAGTTTTTTATTTTCCTAAGCAAAAACTGGCGGTCAAAAGTGAGAAGAGCCCAAGGACCTGGCACATATCATGTTTACTTGGTGGCTACGTGCAATTCACTTTTTACTGCTGCCTTTCATGACCATAACTCAAATAAATAAATCAAGACTCACGAGTGTTGCAGGCAGAATGGGAGCTTCAGACGAAGCATATTAAAGAAGCCCTCCTGCTGAGTCACGAGGTACAGAAAGGATCCTCCTGCTTTCTAAACTGCTTCTCAAATTTGGTGCAGCTGGATCCAGTCTTGGCCCCAGACTTTGTCAACACTTCAAAGGATTATATAGGTGTAATTGAACCTTTATAGAACTTTGTCCTGCAGGATTAAGGATGGCAACCCAAATATCTCTCTATCTCTATCTATATAGATAAAAATTGAATTATTTATTTAAACTTATTATAATGATTAGACTTACAGCTCTTAATCAGGATAGGTAGCTATAACTACTAGTATAGTGTGCTATTTTTGGAGCAATATTGAATCAATTATATTAAAGCTAGCAAAACCAATTATTAAGTAGAGATTGATGTTACTCACCTATGCAGATGACTGTGGGGAAATCTCTTTTGCTCAGCCTTGAGGAGTAACCTTGAGAAGCACCGCCACTCAAGGGAGGAATTTCCACACACATGCTTGGAGAAAGGAGCGTGTTAGAACACTCTATAGTTAAAAAGTGAGGATGGATTTTTATAGTATAAAGTGATTGACTGTCAGTCCTATGTCTCCAGGCCAGCTGTGCAAGATCAGCACCTTTACTTAAGTTGTAAGTAGCATCACTTCTTGGTTCCTTTATCAGGTACTTTTTTCTTCCTCAAAGTGTTTAACTGGGGGTTGATGACTCCAGCTGGTTTCAGCATTCTTCAAACCAGCATGGCATCCCTTCCTCCATTCATCACTGATGGCTTTGCAAACAAAAAAGTTCAAGCTGCTTGCCCCCCACTCTAGGCAGAGCATCCTGCTACAATGAGAAGCCTAATACTTCCTTGTGCTAACCCTCCTGACAGGAAAACTAACTAAACTCCAAGATGGAGGTAGGGACAAGGGGTATTAAGACACCTTTCTTCCTCAGATTTCAAAGCACTTTATTAAGGATTACAAGGCACCTGAGATACAGAGGATTTTACTATGTTAACAGGGCCACGCAGGAAGACGTGTCAGACCTGAGATCAGCACTCTGTACTTCTTTTCTGGTCAGGCCCCCTGTCTGCTCTAGATCATCTCTCTGCTTTTTTCCCCTTTTTATTTTTTCATGTAGTCGTAATGACCTCTGAAGTGACAAGCAGATGACATGACATTTTATTAGCTATGCTGTGCGTGGTCCAAGAGTTGTATAAAAGTGACACTTAATGCAGCCATTTGTATCTTGTAGGTGTCCAGCTCTCCCAACCCTATGAGACATGCATTAAAATTCTCAGCAGTGGAATGCCACAGAGTACATACCTCATATTTAGGAGAGCTCTGGAGAAGGGGATTTCTATGAGTAATTTGGGAGAGTGAGGTGACAACAGCTTCTTACAGGTCCCTGTGCTTAGTTGCTGCATTAGGCAAACCTGGGGATGTAGTCGGATAGGGCTGACCCATGAGTGTCACCTGCACTCCATACATGGTTCAAATGCTCTAAGTTGGCCACCTGTGACGCATGTAGTCACATCTATTGATTTTGTTGACTGAGATAACTTGGAGAGCTTTTAACTTTTTGTCCTTTTAGTGCTTCTCCAGCCCAGAAGCAGATCTGCATATTTCACAGAAACAGTGGCTTTGTTAAGTCAGTGAGACCCTGCACAGTAGAGCAGAACTTGCCTGTGAAAGTATTGCTATTGGTGAAAGTGTGACAGAAGAAAATAGCTCAGTTTGTCTCTAAAACCCAGGGCTGATACTTCAGGATTCAGAGTCAGCAGAAAAAACACCACATAAAACTGTATTTGATAACTGCAAACCAACACGACTGATGCAGAAAAAATTGAGATGTAATGTAACACTGGACCTCCCTACTGCTTTTTGACATTGACTTTTGGCAACGAGCCATGCTCAATGCAAAACACTGGGGAGTATGGGTGGCTTAAATTTTTGATGCTCAGGACAGAAAATCTATTTGCTTGAAATGGAAAATAGAGCTCTCTGTAAGAGAGATTGTGTGTCATCAGCGCCACGTGAAATAATTTTGTCTTGGTAATTATAATTTTCTATCTAGAAGTCAGATCTGGCACTAGAAAATACTTGCTTTTTACTGACTTGCAGTCAGGTTTTTGCTAGGCTCATGGGAAGTTTGAAGTAAGTGAAAAATTGATAGAGGAGCTAGACAGAGACTAGAAAAAGCTATCTTAAACCCTGGTACATTGTACGGACCTGACAGCCAAGAAATTAGTCCTGGGAGGATGCTTTAACTTGTATTATTCTATCTGGCTCTGTGACTCTGCTGTTCCTCCTGGGACCCTGCAGGTAACCTAGAGTGGAGCACAGTGAGGCTCTGCCTGTGCTGTTATATGCAGAAGTATCATCTCAGGGACACCACTCAGCAACTGAGGTTCTGCTTGATGAGATTCTGAATTAAAAGACAGTAAAAAGTGCTCCCAGCAGCTGTGTGTTTGTGATCTGAAGTGGGAAATGCTTCTCCATATATATTTACAGATGGTGAGTGTTAGAGAGTGATTTATGGAAGAACTAAGAATTGAACCTGTATCTGCAGAGGTTTGATTAAAGGTCCTGTCTGCAAGGCTGTTCTTCCTCCCCTTAGGACCTCTAGATGATGATGGTCTTTCTCGGGTGTTACAGATTTTTCGAGTCAGTAATTCTGCAGACACTGTCAGTAGTCCACAAGGTCTCCTTTCTGAGTGACACTGAATCCAAAATGATCTGTAGAGTTGGTGGGAAGGTAATGACTCTTGAAAAATATATGTCTGTATTGGCCGTCTGGCTTTTCCAACTGGAGAGGAGGAGAGGGATTGCAGGAAGGGGGAAGCAGTAAATCTATGGCTTCATAGAAAACAGAGTTTGTGATTATTGTGTTCTGTAATTATGGTAGAACGGTTATTTTAAATGTTGTTTACACTTGAAATGAAAAAAGGACTTGAAAGGTGAAGGGAATATGAATTACACTCAGAGAATCCTTCCAGAAGACAGCAGAACTTCACATGCTGATCACTAGGGTCTGTCTTGACCCTCAAACTTGGCGTTCTCAACCTTGATGAATGGTGTCTTTGACTATCTTTTAGGAATTTGTAATCCAACCCCTCCACTCAGCCCCAGTATAGAAATTTAGTGTATTTTTTATTCTCATGGCTGCTGTTTATCATTAAACAAAACACATACTCATCAGAAAAAGTGAGCCAGAGCTGTCGTATTCTTGGAGGATGGCTAATGAGAATGGAGTTTTTAATTACAGTAGATCATTACCACATGTAAACTGACCATCTGTTAGAGGAGAGTACTTGTGAAGGAGAGAAAAAGGACATAGTGTGTACCTTTGAGTGAGGATGCTGCTCACTGATAAAATATTAATAGATATTAGCCAGGAGGGCTTTGGAAGTTTCATCCTGTTGCTCTTAGTAACTGAATTGTCCTTGTGAAAGGAAGTTTCCCTCTGCATGCTTCCCAATAATGAGTGCTGTCCAAGCTGACCCAAGTCCTCATGCTGAAGCCTGGCACTTTGTTTAGTTCACGCAGTTTTGTCACTTCAGTGACCATTTTGTTAAATGTTCTTAGGCCAGGGTGGAGGACTTACCTTGCTGCTTTTATGCTCCATGGGGGTTTATGCAATTGGTGTAATTGGAAAGATGTCTTGGGAAGCCACAAATTCTCAAGTGCACTGAGTTTTGTGCAGTGAATTTTACAGATGATGTAACATGAGGCTGTCATGCACACATGTGGCCTTCAAAAGGGATGAAGACCGCAGAAGTGAAAAGTGAATGCTCAGAAAGCATTCTGTCTGGAAAGCAGTCCAAAAAGGCAGATTGCCATAATTTTAATAAAATATTTATTACCATTATCATTAGTGGTTTTGAGAAATAAAATTAAATTATTGAATTATTTTAATGATGCTTGCAAATAGCAACATGGTTGTGTGTGTATGTGAAGATTCTGTGTGCAGTGGTGTACTCATTATAAGATGTTGCTCCAAGAGAAGTTAGACCTTTCTTTCTTGCACCAATAGTAATGCAGGACTGATGGAAGGTAAAACTTAGCTTCATCTGTTGCACTTCCTTACTGAAGTAAAGGCATTCCTGTGAGAACGCTGATTCTCCATACCTGGCATCATGCTGCAGAGAAGCTCTTCTCTGCTTCACTAACTGTTGTTAATGGAGCCATCCAGTTTGCCCATTGCCTAAAAAGTCCATGACCATCCCTTGTCCTACCCTCCTCTACTTTTTCAAGCTGTGCATAGGGGTAAGTCATGCTAAACTGACCTATATCCTGGTTGATGTGTTTATTGTTTGCTTTTCAATGCAGTTTTCTGTTGAATTGGTGGCTAAGATTTTTTTAATTAATTCTGTAAGCTATTTTTGATCAGATTAATAACATGGTAGGAATCTGTCATATTGCTGTTAGCTGAATGTCTTTGGCCATGCTCTTTGCTAACTCGAATTGGAACTGTTGTACCAACTCCTTTCTTGATCTGTTTAGAACCCATACCTGTTGACACTTAAGAAAATGGAAGGAAGCTTCTATGCACCTAAGCAATAGTGTTGTACTGTGGGGGAAGACAACTTTCCTTCATGACCCCTGATGTCAGTACTCACTGAAGCAAGAGATTTGATTGCCCATTTCTTAGGATGCAGAGCAGCACATCAATAAAATTCATATTGTTTTTCTGTGTTTGTGTACATCATCCTAACTGATCTAAAGGAAAAGCAAGGCTTTTTAATTTCCAGTTTGCATATTCTGTTCAGTCCTCTAATTGCTGAAAGTAATATTAAATACTCTAGGGAGAAGGTCACTTACCAGGAAGAGGAGTTTTGGGACTACTGAAGAATTAGGTTATCTTTACATTATGAAACCACAGTGTCAGAATTAGGTCACTGTTTCCTTTAATGTCTCTGTGTAACTGGCTGAAAAATCTACAGAAAATTTAAGACGGCTAAGGGTGTGTGATTTATGAGACAGGGAAGAGCATTTGGTTTTCTGGGTTGATACTGATCCAGTGCACTGCTAGGGGATGCATTGATGCTGCAAATCACTCAAGTGTATCAGTAAAGACACTTTTCCCAAATATGTGTAAAAATGATGCCTCAAATAGTGTTTGGGGGCCATCTAGCAGATGATGGTTTTATTTCCTTCGGATGAGAGGTGAAACAGCCTTCCTGGCCACTTTTCAGAAGTGTTGGAGTGCTAATCCTGGCCCCTTAGCCAAGACCAGCTTGGGTAATTATGTTGTGCCTTCTTAAATTCCACATCGTGTCCGAGTGGGCAGACTGTTCTTCAATCCATGCCTCAAACTTGGTGTCACAGTTAGGTATTTTCCCTGCTGTAACTTGTGCTGATAACGTGTCTCTTACACAGTGCTGTGGCTCTTGCTTTTGCCACCATTATTATTGTCCTCTTATTATTGTGCTGAGATTTGTAGGAAGAGATGATACCTTTATTTGACCAAGTAACACAACTAGAGGAAAAAAAAAGCCTTAATCTAAGTTGTGAGTAGAATGTCTAGAGACTCCTAGAGACCTGGGCCTGGTTGTTCATGGTTTTGTGTAGATGCAGAGTTAAAGGCAGGGTCCGTTTTGGAAGTGTATACACACAGAAAATGAGATAGCTAAAGGGATAAAAATGTGCAAGCAGAGTGATTGATGGGGTGACATTTGCTGGTGAAACTGGAGTGGAATTCACTCTGGAGGCGGTGAGTTAATTCACAAGGTATAGGAAGGGAAAAGAAATATAGAAGAGGTAGGACCTAATGATCTTGTAGGCCAAAGAAGATGGGAAAACTGGTAGAGCAAAGCTGAGATTGGCAGGTTGTGCAAGCTGGTGTTCCAGTGAGTGGCTGATTAAAACAATGGAAACAAACAAACTCGGTGATCATCAGTACCATTTTGCCTATGGTGGAACAAGCTGGGACTCATAATCTTGGCTTGGTCTCTGGGTCAAAGTTCCTGGTGTCCAATTCTGCATGGCTTGGGGTGAGCGTGGAACAGTGTCTATGGTTATAAATGGGAGACTAGTACTTTGTTCCAGAGTTTAAGATGCTTTGGGTTATACAGGTAGTCCCTCATCTTGACCTTTTCATTCATTTCCCACTGGACACTGTGTGAATCTGTGGGGTGGAATGATGCTCACGTCACTGGCGATTGCTGTGGTCAGTTCAGCTAGCCTGCTGATACTGAAAATGGTACAGAGCTTTTTAGGCTGCTTAGGTGGGACGGCTTTTCCTCTGTCTTTGAAAGAAAAGAGAGTTGCTACCTTCAGATTAGTGTTTAGAAGAATATCATCTGACTGAAGAAGTCCCAAGAAGAGAACCCTGGACTGTTCTTCAAACCATCTGGCTCTCAAATGGCTCTCTTCCAGCTACTGTGGAGATCTCACTATTTGTTTGTGATATTGGGGAACACTTGCATAAACACATCTGCTGTTTATGTTAGTGTCCTAGGGTATGGTTACTTTTTAGTATGATGGTTTATGTAAACTATCCCTGCAAAAGTGGATTTTTCATTCAGTCATTCCCTGCATAACTTGATGATTGCTTGTCTTTGAGCAACCAAATACAAAAAGCAAAATGTTTTGTCATTTTGTGCAGACTACAGAAACTGGCCCAGCAGTGAGGGAGATATAAGATCTCTCCCGCACTGGCTTCTCAAGGCCCCCATACCTATTGGGAGTACAAGTGGCATTTGAAATAACCTAGCCTCAGGAACAGAATAATTCTTTACTCCTTGCAGTACTTGTTCTGAATTAGGAGAGCTCAGCACAATTTTCTTAGTGTTCTTTTTTTCTTGTCAAAACTCAGTCTGCTGACAAAATGCACAGGTCTACATTGGCTTTTTGACTGCTGAGTGGAAATAAGTTTTATGTTTTATTTAACTATGTTCTTGCAGAGATGAACCATCCTAGCAGATGATGGGTTTATTTCCTTTGGATAAGAAGCAAACCAGCATATTTTCACTGCTTCAGTTACCCAGGATCTGATTTTGGTTTTTTTTGTTTTATGATTCTTGTCCTCATTTCTGAATCCTTAGTTACCCCATTACTGAGCAACTGAACATGACCACCCAAGAGAACAACTCTCCACTTTTTTATGTTCTGGAAATGTTAGGTTTTAAACTTTTAGAAGGATGTCTTGTTAATGCTTACAGTGCTCAGTGAGCAGAGATGCGGGGAATGGAAAAAGAGGAGGAGAGATGAGTCCTTATAAACAAACGAGTGTAGTTGGTTGGTGTTTGAACCTGCTCATAGTCTTCTGACTAAATGAAACAATGAAGAGTCTCTCAAAGTTATGAAAAAAATCAATTTCTATTAAACAGTTGAAATAATGAATTGTCATTTTGTGCTGTTTGTTTCAACAGCATTAGTGTTTTGGTGTTCTGCTTTCTTGATCTGAAATTCCTTCTCTTTGTGTAGCACCTAATTTTTTTTAGTGTGTGCTAGCACTGTATGGGTAGATAAGAGACATCTCTTGATATTACCTTCCTTGACTGGATTTAAGCTCCATTTGAAACCAGTAATGGGATGATTTTACCAGCAAACGGTAAGATAGCACTGTAGGAGTTAGAAATGGAAATATTTCAATATTGCCAAATATCATGACCTTAATTCTCCAGTTACTTAAGGTCTTGATCCCAGAGTAATGTGATTATTAAAATACTAGCTGACAAGAAAACAAACCAAAAAGCTAGACAGAGCATTAGCCCTGCCAGAAAAGCTTGAAAACAGGAGTAACATCTATAAGGGCAGAACTGAAGACAGAAAAATAATCCAGAATATATTACTTAATACAAAATATCACTGTGGATTTTTTTGCTTGTGGGTGTGGGGTTTTTTTGTTGTTAGGTTTTTGGGGATTTTTTTTAGTGTGTTTGGTTGGTTTTTACGCTCTTAAATGAGTTTTAGAGGCACCTGACAGTTAATTTTTACTGTAAACAAAGAATGTAAAGAGTAACAGGCTAAGTTTCCGTTTGGAAAGCAAGTAGTTGGGCCATTTTAATAACAGGTTGGAAGTGAAAGACACTTATAGTAACAACTGGAAGACTTCTAAGTCCTTCCATGGACTGATTATGCCCAGCTCCTTGTATTCTCAGTGGGAGATGAGGGATGACTCAGCACTTTGCTGTCTTCTGTTCCAATCGATCCATTTATCGAGAGAGCTGAAAGGGGCATTCAGAGTGAGGGAGTTAATACAAAAAAGAGAATTAAGAACTCGAGGGGTCAATAACATTGTTCCTGCTTGTAATGGTGAGGAGCAAGTTTTAGCTGTGGAGAAGAGAGCAAGTCAATGTACTGCAAAGCAGATTTTATCAAGTAACTGCAGCACTTTCTTGAAATGCTTCCTAATTCTTATTAGTTGTTCTGTGATTTAAGATCCTGTTTTATGTGGAGATTTTGGGGACAAGAGTTCTGCATCCTCATGCATTACAGCAGTGCTTTGCCCATCACGGGTGCCACTGCATGCAAAGAAAGAGTAATGCCAGTAAAGTAGAACTAGTTCTTTCCTTCTCCCCACATAGCAACATTTCTTACAGAAGCCTACCAGAGTCTGGGTTTGATTTTTAAACAGACCATCACCTGTGCTGTGTTGCTTTTGAAACCTGTTTCACCAAAGAGCAAATGCTTAGTCAGCACCTTTCATGCTGACTAGATGAATGCCAGGGAATAGAGATGTACAAAGAATACTGAGATGTATAGACTGGATAACGTGTAGAGATAGATGTACAGAGATTAGAGATGTATAAAATGGAGAATACCAGGTGTAATGCTTGTCTGTTGTACACGCTAGCAGCGTCTTGAAGTGAAAGTCTCTAAACAGAGATTAAATTTTAAATACATTTCTGAATATGTTCAGCTATATCATAAGCTGCTTTGACTGCTGTCTCCAATTGTGTGCACCTTTGACTATACCCGAATTAACAGGGAGATAAAATTTATTGCAAGCCAGAGCTGTTCACTGTATACTTTGCTAAATAAGATGTGCCTGTTACTGCTCTCTCTGGAAGACTTTCTATTATTAGGAAAGAACTCAGTTGCCCAGTATCTAAAGCATATGCTTTAGGACAGCTACTCTGTAGCTCTGAAATACTTTGAGATCAGCCAGTGCCCGGATTTAATAATGCAGCCAGAAGCAGGCTGCTGACTGGTCTAGTCCTTGCCTGCAGAAGGGAGTAAGCCAGCATATTTGGGGTGCTGCTGAATCTGACATCTGGAAGTTATGGGGTCCATAAACATGCAAAGCCAAGCCCACTGTGTATTAGAGAAGTGTGCTCTGTTGTTCTGTTTTTTTCTGCTCTGTCTGTAGTGCTCTGATAAAGTCAGACACCACAGTTTTGCTGCTTACTGGGTTGTGGCACTTGTGACTGGCGATTGTGCAGCAAGGGGTGTTTCAAAGCTGGTAGCAAAGCAGATAAGGAATGAACTTTTCCCCTAGGGGTTGTAGAAATGGATTCTTATGGAATTTGCTCTCATTCAAACTCATTTAAGCCTGCTGTGATGTATGCCTGGAGAAAGGGTTTCTAATCAGAGGGTTTGTAATAACCATTGTGTAACCCCTCCTGTATATGATGTATGTACAGAGAGGAGTCAGAGTCATGGAAGTTGGAAGTGTGTGGGTCCCTCAGCCACCATCTCACAGAGCTAAAGTAATGTTTCCTCGTGTTTAAAGAACTTGAGAGGAGGACGAGCTTTTATACAATTTCAGGAAGAGTTGAAGTAAGAACTGACTTGAATCAGCCTTTCATCTGTCTCAGGTGCTGTGTGTTAAGAGTTTGGAAAACATTTGAGTAAGACAGTGTTGCCTGGGGAATGGGCTGAGCTAATTTTTTTACCTCCTTGAAATGGCAATTCCCTTCTGTTCCTCTGTGCTGAAGCTTTCATAATTGGTGAAAAGTTAACTGTCTGCTGTCCTTAGTGTAAGCAGGTATCCTTTAGCTGCAGAACAGAGGAATTTGGATTCTATTAAGCAAGCTTTCTACACCTGTACATCTCATCCTGGTGGTGTTCCAGAGAGAACTGTCCTTGTTCATCCCCTAATGCTGCTGATTAGATATGAGAAATGCTGCCAGTTGCTGTGAGCAACATGGGGACTGGGACGGGCTGACAGGTCCTTTCCTGTCAACTGGTAATTTTTTCAGTCTGTTTCAAACTGTTGACCTAGATAAGGTGAAAAACGGAATATCCCTTGACCAGCCTGTCATCCCTGGAGCCATCTGGCTCCTTCCCATTCCTGCACGTTTACATTTGTAGTTCAGATGCTAAAGGACTGGATGGTGCCTTGCTTTAATGCCTGCACATACTAAATGGATGAAGCAAAAAGCATTTATTAATTGACTTCCTTAAACCCCTCATTTAAACTTAGAGGAAACTTGCCTCCCCAGGTTATTACTGAATTTCTGGTATCCTGTTAATACATTTTTCTTTCAATGGGAGATTAGTAGTGATATATGAGCAAGGTAGTGGAATGGTAGGAACTCAGGTATTCTGAAGTATTGTTCAGCACGTTGACAGTGACCTGTAACAGCTGCATGGCTCAGTGAAGGATTTGGGAGTATTTTTGGTTTTAATGCCTTGGTTGCCAGTGAGTTTGCAACTTTCCATGAAGCATTTTAGAAGCTAGTCAAAAGCTTCCTACCTGGAGCCAGTAATTGAGTTAGATTTAAAAAAAAAAAAAGAGACTAGCGTTACAAAAAGGCTTATAACAGTTCTTGATAGTGCTTGTTAACTATGTGTTTGTGTGTGCACATGTGTGGGTGTGTGTTTACAAAAAAAAAAAAAAAGGGAGGAATTGCTCTAATGTTATGTAAGGTTTCCAACTAACTCCTGCTTTGGCCTCCCTGTGCCTCTTTCTGCCAGCTTTATTACTTCAGTAAGGTTTGGTAGAACCCAGTAAGTCTCCTGTTGCAGTGGTGATTATAAATAAAGGCAAAGAAAACATCCCTTGCCCCATAAAGACTGTAGTTAAGAAATTTGATTAAATGGCAATGGATGATGCCCAGGCAGAAAGGGAAATGAAGGGAAAGTAGCAGGTTCACTGGTGTGTGTTAGGTTCTTAGTGCTTTAAGTCTTGGTTGGTGACAGTCAATCTAACTGGGGGCAGTTGGCTGCTATTTTTCAGAGAGCTTTTAAAAGAAGACCAGGCATCTTTCTTTGCAATTTTAAGTGTTGAATTGATGTCATGCACTGTGCTTGACAAAAGAAAGCAAATAGTGTTTGGAAGATAAGGGTGCCAGTGAATACTAAGGTGAGCTACATGTTGAAAACATGATAAAGGAGTTTTTACTGTTGAAGAAAAGAGGTGGTGAGTTTTGTAGGGCTGTATTGCCTGCTAAAAGCGTGGAATGATGTGGAGGCACCTTATATAATAAATATGCCACTCCATGGCTGCTGAGCTGCAGTGGCATTGCCTCTCACTGACGCAATTCTTTACAAAAAAATCACAGAATCCATCATCCAGTACTGAGGGGTAGATGCAACGTCCTTGCTTTTATGTTGAGAGTTGTTTCATTTGTCTGTGTTGACACATCAATTACTTTTACATTTAGAGTTAGGATCTAATTAATTGGAAAATTAAGTGCCTTGCAGTCATTGCCTGGTTAGAGTGCAACAACAATAGCTTCTTTCTCTGGTACTGACACTCAGAAGAAATGCATTTTCCCCCACCCTTTCTTTCCTTTTTTCTTTCTTTTCTTTCTTGCCTCTGGGCAGGCGTTTATCTGAGTGGCTGCATATGCCCCCACCCACGGCTGTGTCTTAGCCACACGTTTGAGAGCACCAGAACACCTTTGAGATGTTTCAGTGTCTACAGAGTGTCCATGCAGATCCAGTGGAATGCTGGGGTTCTCTTCAGCTGTGTACATCACAGACAAGAGAATTTTTGACATATCTGTCATGGATAAGGCAAAAATCAGGAAGCTAGGACATCTCTTAGAACCGTGGTGTCATTCTGGAAGCTGGCAGATATAAAAATAAGCCTTTCATTTTGTGCTGGACACATTTGCTCAGGTGTGGATGACAAAGTGTCAGAACCTAATTTTAATTGGAATCTTTTTCTGACTTCATTGCCTGTTTCTTAGGTATATGCTACTGTATGCATCACAAGTTTAACCTTAAAATATCTCTAGTCTTCTGAGCAAGAAACTTCTAAATAAAATGAATTTCTCTAGTTGCATTGCCCTGACGGTGCACTGGAGGCTTGATCTGTGCTGTTATGAAGTGTTTTGTTATATTACACAGAGATATTGATCTAATCAAATCTTATATCAAGTAATTATCACTTGCTCATTCAACATCCTGCTCTTCTGGCACAGTATTTGGAGATTCTGATACCATTTCCACTGTAAGGCTGCATGTGAAAGGCTTGTAATGTCAAGCACATGGCTTTCCCGTGTCTGCACTTCTTAACCTTGCAGAAGGAAGAACCTGCAAGTCATCTTCAGCTCTGTGTGTGTGGACTAACAGTGAGGGACACAGCAATAAAGCTACAGTCATTCAGCAATTCTCTTCCTCCGCGTGTGGATGACATAAAGCTCAAAGCAATGAGTGCCAAAGCCCACAGATTTAATGTGTAGAAATCTAAAGACAGATCTCCATACTTGTTCTCTATTAATTTGCTCATGTTTGGCTCCAACAGTGACTTTAACAGTTTGATTTATAGTGCTGATGTTTTGCTTACAAATTGGAGATGTTACTGCACTAAGTCTGCGTTTAAAATCAATGCAGAATAATTGCAGCATGCTCATAGTTTAAAGACATTAACAAGAGAAATGTGCTATAGCAGCAATACTTGGCACAAACACAAGCTATTACAGCTAAATTCCATGTCCATTTCCAAGCTAATTTGAACAAAATTTTACAGTACGGTTCTTAGCTGCTTACTGTGGAAAAAAGGATGAAAAACATCAGGCTGAGCTGTCTTGATTAACAATATTGCGACAGCATTCTGCTTGTGACCCATATGCTGTTTATCTATCCTCCAGATGCAGTTCTTCAGCTGTCTGTCTCCAAGAATCTGCTGCCTCTTTTGTTTTGAAGTATAAAATATTTGGTCATCTTGAGACTCCTTAGGACGTAATGTTTTGTATTCTGTGATAACTTTAACATTTGGTCCCATCTTTCTTGAATTCACCATTTTAGCAACTGTACTGTGGAGAAATACGATCGGTTGTATTTCGTATATGTATATCACCATATTCCCAAGCTCTCTCTACAACTGGCATGTTGCCTGCTAGCAAAGCAAGTTGCTCAGTCTAATGGAGAGTTTTTGACTAAAGGGTTTTTTATTTGCCTAGTCTGCAAATTGGAGAAAGTTTATGGTACAAGCAATGGGAATGTGCAGTCATGTGTCATTTTCTCCAAAGGTGTTTGCGGGTCTTCTTTTGGTAGACTAACAGTGGTAACTGCAAATCCACAGAAGCAGTGGAAGGCCTCTGGAGTGGCTGCTGACGGTCTAGAGATTACTTCTGAGTTGTACTGTTGCATTTTACCTGGCAAGGCTTAAAGTTCGCTGAGACCCTATGAGTATTTATATTCCTGGTAGGAAAGAAGCAAGTGGAATTTCACATGTAGCGTCCTGCCGGGTATCAATTAAAGGCATAAGAAATGTGCACAGGAGTTGTCATGAGAGCACTGAACTAGTCAGTAGTTTAGACAAAAGGATATATGTTCTTCAACTGAAGTCATAGTATGGCCTGATGTTCTCTGATGCGTGACAGACAAATAGTGACAGCTGTCACAAAGCATTTAATTTCAGGTTCGACCTGATTCCAAAATCAATTTGCCCAGCTATGTTTCTACACACCTCCACTTTGCAAAAATGTAAAAGATGGAAGTTACTTTACAGTTGCAAGAGGTGATTGCTCAGTTTGGCTGCACAGAAGTGTCTGTGTGTATGTGTGTTATGACTTCAATGTTAGATTGAAGTTTTGCTGCACAGAACTTAAATTATTTTGTTATAAAGGAATTTTCTCTGTAGATGAATTGAAAGTTAATAATATGAGTGTCAAACATATAAACTTAGAGCTAAGTGAGTATGTCAGTATTGTGCTATTTTTTTTTCAATGCGAGAATTTATTTCTCTCTCTGGTCTCATTCAGTTGAAGGGAAAACACTTTGATTACTACTCTTAGTAGTGATAAATGCCAAGAACCGTAAAAATGACAGTAATGTTTTGCATTAGCACTTGGGGAAAAAAATAAAAGAGTTCCGTCTTGATCTTAGAAAGAAGTTTATTATTGTTATTGTACCCTTCATTGTCCCCTTGCCAGTCTTCTTGCAGCACTGTTTCTTGGTTCTGATGTCCTCTCCAGGGCTGAAAATGCGCTTGGAAGTTCAGGTGACAGTATCTTCATACACACATTAATAACATTTTTACTATCTCTTTACACTTCCGTAGTACCTTTCATCATGGTACTGTGACACGTTTACTGTAAGAATATTTGGAATGAATGGCTTCCTCTGCCTGAGAATTATAAGCACTGTACAAGTAAGAAGGATAGGAAGCATAATTGAAATGATGTGGCCAGGGTCAAGTTGCTGGCCATTGAATATCAGCACCAGAGCTGGGTACAAGTATTGACACTTAGTGGTAGTCTTAAGAATTAAAGCCAGAAGCTGAGGATGGAAGTATTGACTTGCAGCTAACTTAGTTTAAGTCTTATTATCCTGCTGAAGTTATACATTTAATATATTTTACACTTGGGAAAACTGAAGGGGTTTAATAAAGAAACTCAATGAGCCTGTCATTGTAGAAGAGAAAGATAAAGGATATAA
Source organism: Orthonyx spaldingii (assembly GCA_013397795.1). NCBI lineage: Eukaryota > Metazoa > Chordata > Aves > Passeriformes > Orthonychidae > Orthonyx > Orthonyx spaldingii. The sequence continues at coordinate 276,184 of VZTJ01006151.1, read as the reverse complement.
ACAAGTTCATGGGGGTATGTAGTGGGTGCCAGCAGCCACTTTTGTGCAAGAAGGGACCGTAACACTCAATATCTACATCAAAAGTATGGCATAATTCTGTTTTGCAGTCTTTTAAGGCTTGCTGGGGAGTGATAATAAAATGGTAGTAGTGATCCACTAGTGCATCAAAAGGATGTGTGGAGTACTATAAGAATTAAAGGAACATTCCTTAATTAAAGGGTGCACAAAGGGGAAAGAAAGCACTTTTATCTTTTATGTGAGTTCATGTATGTGAGAAAGGAGGCAAAAAAAAAGGATGCAAAGATAGGGTCTCTCTCTGGTGCCACGACTCTTGTAGTAAATTTCTGAACATTTAAAACACCTGAAATGTTTACTGCTCATGAATGTTTCTCCACAGCTGATGATGGGAAGAAAAGAATGGGTCCAGGGCTCAGTTCTCCAGAGGAATGAAGTAAGTGGTTCATCTGTTGCAGGGACAGAGGCTGAAGGTAACATTAAATTGATAAATAAGGGTGAAAACTCTGATCCTAACCATGTAGGAAAGTGCCAGAGGATGAGAAAAGAAGATCCTTTATGTCTGGCATCTGTTCTAGATGCTTAGCAGAGGGGAAGATGAGGGTGAAGAGTTGCTAGAGGAAGTAGATGGTTGGGATAAGTGATGTGGAGACTCTAGGGGTGCTTAAATCATTCAGAGACCTTTTGTGGGAAAATATGTACTGAAGCAAATTTATGGAATTTTAATGTAAAACAGTTCCTTGTCACACCAGATTGTGGAATCTTATATCACACCATGATGGGCTGAGCTGGTCTTGCCATCTGTGTTGGAGTTGGGCATGGTGGAGGCTCAGCTGGGTGATCCTAAAGGGAGGCTGTTTGCTGCAGGATTTGATGCTGGGAATCAGCAGATGCTGCTCTGTGTTCCCATTCAGAAATAGTTTAATGTGCAGTACTTTGTGTAAGTATTGTGCTGTATTGTGCCCTGGTGGGAAGTTTGATGGGATGGTGTGCTGGTTTTCCTTACAGCTGCCATATTTTCAAGCTGAATTGTTTTTGTCATTACTGTAAGATAAAGTCCTTTTTGACCTGTCTGGTTTTCATTCAGGGGGGTTTGTGTATGTCCCTTTAAGCCTCCTCTGGCACAGGAAGGACCCAGAGAACTACCAGGTTCTAATCTCAGTGCTACCATTAGTTACACGTGCTGTCTCAACAACAGATGTTGGACTTGTGGTGCTGATTTATGAGCTATTAGGAAGGGCTGGCTGGGTGGCTTAATGGCTGGTTACAGTACTGTCAAGGGTGTGAGAGGATCACACACTGATTGTGCTATGGTGCAGCTCCTGCATAAGCTGATTTCTCTTTGGTGTGAAATGGAGGTGTCCTGATGATTTTCTGCCATTATGGTTTAGAATTTTTTTTTCAAGATGGTCTGTCTGATGGGGAAGGAGGAAGACATTCAGCTACTACTTCAATCTGTGTCTTCCCCGGGACAGCTTGAGCTATGTCATTCCCAACCTGTGCTGCTTCAAACTCATTAAGTGTGCCTCTGATCATTAATGAGCTGCTTCAAGGGAAGCAGTGCACCTGAGAAGTGCTGCTTGCAGCTAGCTGTCATGTGTGATGCTGGGAGCTCACAGGTTATTAAACGGCATTCTTATTTCTTCATCCTCCAAGTTGTATGGACATCTGTGCTGTTTCTACAGTCCTTCTGATGACAGATTTGGTACGGACAGGGTGAGCCCACTTCAGGCACTTTCTCAGGCTTGATGATGGAGTAAGAACTCAGGACAGAACTTGTTCAGGCAGGCAACGTGTGATATATGAATGATGCAAAAAAGCTTGTTCAACACACATCTGTAGACCTACCCTCCACATGTGTAAGCCACGAAACACTCCAGTAGATTGGATCAAACTAAATGTCTTTTGTACCTAGCATGAAAAATATAAAAAAGCTCTCACACTCTCCAGGAAAATGCTAGGCATCTAGGTCTGTACAGAAGTATGGATGTTGTTATTCAGAAATGACCGTGTGCTCCTTGTGAGTGGACAACATTACAGAGTAAGCAAATTACCCCCATGGGTCCTAGAATTCCTGCTTCAAGGAAGCTCCTTTCTGAGCCTAAATCTGTGCTTCTGGCTGCTTTGCTTTTATAGTCAATTCACACGTCTAAGCTTCCTGGTAGTTTCGCAGTGCTAGAAGCACTACAAATCCATGAAGTCTCTGTTTTATGTTCCCAAAGAGATGCTCATCAAAACCAAGCTATAAATATCTCTTGCTTACCAATGTCATTCCTAGGGTTATCAGACTGTTTATGGTGGGGGAATTTCTAATACCAGCACTGAGATTTTTCCTAGTGGTCTAGGATGAAAGTCAGGAAGGTTTAGCATTATGATACTGTGAAGGTCAGAGGCTAAAAGCAAGTGATGCTTTGTAGGAAAACACATTCCTTCTATTATAATTAGTTCTTTACCCTCCTCCCCCCAAAAAAAGAAAAAAGAAAAAAGTGATGGTTTTAGGCATACAACTGCCTTGTCAGATTTGAATTCCTCTCATCCCTATGTTTCTTCATATCATCTCCATAGATTTTGCTAGGAAGTTTGACATACACCCACCCTGAATTTAAAGCTGATGAAAATTGATTGTTCAGGGCAAGGACTCTTAACAAACTCCTGAATTGTAGACTGATGTCGTCTTTGCTCCTAAATGCTATAAACTCAGTATGAGCTGCTGCAGAATTATTTCTGCATGATGAAAATAGCCTCTGTTACTCATCTCTCACAGCTACCACTAGCAGCAGTAGGGATTGGCAGGATAATTATCATATAAGCATTTTGCCGTGAATATTTGGGATAAATGCTCATTAACGTATTTGCAGTTGCATGACACAGAAAATCTCAGCATTCTTAACATTTTATGGTTATTTCAGTCAGAGGGAATAATTTTGTCTCAAGCTTGAGACACAAAAGGCCATGTTACTGTGTCTTTTTGACTTTTGCTCGGCCAAAACAGCCTGAGAGGAAGGACAAGCATGGGAGGAGTCACAGCCAGTCTGTAATTTTGGAAGATTTCTGGTCTGATTACTGTTGTTTCATAGGCTTTCAGTGGTTGTTTCAGACTTTCAGGCTGACCTTCAGCAGTGCACTCTGTTCCTTTGTGTATCTGTCCTTCATCTCTCACCTGGAGATAATCATGCTTCTTTTGCAAGGCTATTTCCTGTGAAAATTCTTTGCTGCACGTGCAATGCCTTACTAACACAGTGAGGGAGCCATATAAGTATCTAGATTGATAAATAAATGCAAATTACACTACCTACAGATGAGGTTACCTGGGTACTCACAACAGGTGTCTCATTGTAACATCTTTTTAAAGTCTCAGCATGCACTCATGTCAGTGGTAAGTCAGCTGTAATGTACAGTGTGTTGTGTGCTCTTCTAATATTATTCTAAATACTGAGTATTTTGATTGCTGTGATGTTAAGAGTTTATGCCATAGGAAGTAAAAGCAAAGTGGTTAGACAACAGTCACAAATTTCTTACAGGGGTTATTACTGTACGCTCAAACTGCATATTTACCCCTGGGAACAGGGGAAGGAAGCAAAAGAAGAACTCTATGTCTTACTGGCTCTTGGACAATAGAGTTGCAGAATGTAAAATTCAATTCACTTGAATTCCAACTGCTTTGAATATGTATGGGGTCAAAATGGCCCACACTTGTCTGAGACTATTCCTAACATTATTTTAAAATGAGCAAAAGTAGAACCTGTCCAAAATTTGTCCTGAAAGCCTCTGGAAGTAAAGCCCTTGCATAACTCTAATGCTCCTTCAAGCAGAACCAGTGAACTGAATTATGTTCCAGTAGCTGCAGAAGTTTGCTAGAAGACCCAGTGCTCATTTTCAGGGTATTTTTGTGCTTATTGCCAGCTTCTTAGAAATAACAGAAGAGTAAATACTGCTGAACAGAAATTTAAGAGAGTCTTGGGTAATGGTAAAGCTGTGGCATACCTCAGATCCTGCAACTGTTATTTCTAATTAAACAGATACCTTTAGTGAATCACTTAATCACCTGATAAGTGGCCTGTTTCTTCTGCAAAGGTACTGTGACTGTAAACTGATTGTACAACACTGATTGTAAAAGATGTACTGGGTGTTTAATACCTAACTTATTTTAATTGTCCTGTGCCAAGCAAGAAGAAAATTGGACTATTCTAAAGTTGAGGTTATAAATTATTGAGTCTTGTTTAGCTTTCATGGTTTGAAACAGCTTTGTGTCATTTTGTGGATGTGCACAGCTGAAGTACACGAACCAGAGTTCCTTTGATGGAGAAAGCCCTCTGAATTATAGGCAAAAGATACAGTTGTACCTCCTATATTTGTCATCTCAAAATTTGTTCTTATGAGTACTTTCTTACTGCCTGGGAAGAGAAAGTCTTCTGTCACATAGAGATGCATTTGGTTTCCTCTGGGAATAAAAGTACTGCTTTTATTCCCAGAGGAATAAAACTTGCACAAAATCTGCTTTTTACTGGTAGCTTTCCAGGTATTCCTCCTTTTGACAGCTTCTTTTTGTGCTGTGTAGGAAGTGGGATGGACTCCTTGATGAGTCTCAGGAAAAGGAATTTCCAGTTGCTTCACAATCCAGGATGCAACAACAATAATACCCAGACTCTTCCTTGTTCAACACTCATATACAATTCTATTTCTCTTCTATAAGAAGAAAACATCTGCAGTTTGATATTAAAAGTTCAAAGAAATTACACCAGGTTGCAAATCGAGAGCCCTTTTTAACAGTGAAGGTCATTGTAAATACAACAACAAAATATTCTTGGAGAAGAAAAACTACTGTTGTAAGGGACGCGTGAGTTTCATAGATAATGAAAGCACACTGCAAAGAGCTGTTAGTTACATAGCTGAGACTTCTAAATGCAACCTTAATTATGCAAGCTCTTACCAGTTATATATAGAAGACAGTCCATGGATAGAGCAATCTAGTACGTCTTGTGACAGCAATGACTGTATTAAATTGCATACTCTGGTGGCATTCTGCCAGGCAAATGGGATTGTAAAATTGAAAGAATAAGATTATTTTAAAATGCGAAATCTGTCCTACACCCATTGCTACTTTATCTCTTTAAGGATGGAGCTGGATACAATGGTACTGAAGGTTATAGGAAGCAGACTTTGCATCCCATATCAGCAGTAGCAATATTGCTCTTATGCTATAAAATATGACATTCTGTTTTTATATTTGACATGCTTGTTAATGACATTGTTACAGTGACAGTCTGCTCAGTGACTCTGAGTAGATGAGGATACCTGTTTCCTGGGAAAACTTTGGAAAACATCCTGTTTAGAGAAAATGCTTCCCATTAACTGGTTATATATTCTCAACATCGATGCAGTTTTCTGCCCTTCTGACTGTGTGAACTATATCCATGAAAATACATTTATTGGTTTGCTATTCCATCTGCTTTTGCTTCTAGAACCTCATCTGATACATCTGTCCTTTCCCCAGGACATCATGTTGTGTAGAAGCTGTGGAGTTTGAGAGATTTTGAATAGTGTCCCAAATGTAGAGATAAAAAGTAATATCAAATTACTTGCTAAGTGTGCAACTTCTGCCATAAAATGAGTTGCCTCTCAGTGCCCAAATAAATTGAAAATTCAAACATGATCTTCACAGTTGATGTGCAATCTCTTTATCTAGTGTCCAGTTTTATTTCAGCTTTCAGGGTTGGATCTCGCCTAGAGAACCATTCCACTTGGCCTGCCAGCTTCCCATTTGTAATAATGTACAGGGAAAACACAGAGCAGAATGCAAAGCGTGGCTGTCAATAATGATTGCTTTTCCTTTCAAAGATTCAATCCCCATTTTGTGGCCCTGTGTTAGCTCAGAGGAGGGAGAGGAAAGGAGGGCTTTTATTGGTTAATAGAGTTCACATGTCTAGAGATAAGGCAGCGACACTTTTGATGGGTATGGGAGGAAGGGGAGGTTGATTTGCCATGGAAAATGATAATCTTTTTGAGAGAAATGTGCATCTTCCTGTGTAAATAATGGCATGCTGTTGGCCCAGGGATTTTGTTTTAGTGTGTAATTATAAACTGAAACATTGCCCCAGCAAAAATTCTGAACTGAGAATAAAAAGTGACAAACAGTAAACACACTCAAAATCGTCAAGTTGTGCAGGGACATTAAAAAAACCCATGAAAACAAGGTAAGAATTGGGTGAAAATATTCTCTGTGAATGCAGATGTTCTGAATGGAATGTGGCTTCATTCCTTCCTGCTATACTTCAGACAGCTCTAAAGGAATGATTGAAAGACCAGTAAATCAATAAAAGGACTCCTAGTTTTTAATTATAATTGTTATTATTAAAAAAGTTTAAAAAAAAATTGAGAGAAGTCCAAGTAGGAAACTAATCAGAAACTTTTTAATTTACTCTGTTTGAAAGATGCCATCAGGCGTCTCTGATATTCTTGTGTACTTCCATCTGTCACCAGTGGCTTGAAAGACCCATCTGTTCCTCAGGTGTGTCTTTTGCCAATGCTGACGCCATCTCCATGTTACAAGTCCATCATTTGCTCTTCATTTCTTCTATCTTGCTGTACTCCTGTATCTTGTCAAAGCAGCCGAGACCTTAAACACTGCAGAGGATGAGTAAGTCATTTAGTTTTAGAACATGCAGCCTTATTAAAAAGGAAATATTTTTTGGTGATGGAGTAGAGAAAGGACCTTGGTCAAAAGCAAGTGAATTTTTTCACCTTGTTTAAGGTATATTTGTTTATGGAGTTCAGAAATATTGCCTGTATTTCAACTAGGTACCATCTGAAATTGATTATTGATGTCAGTCTGTTACGTTCTATTCAGTCTGTTTCATCTCCAACATTTTGCTGCTTTTCGTTTGTCAGACCTGTAAATGCCACGTCTGAATAATCAACTTTATCAAAACAGATTCACAAAATGAAGTAATCTCAATTGCTTGCTTCTGCAGCAATATTCTTCCTAAGATACAGTGATTGTAATGACATGCAAATATTCCTTGGGTAGTTTAGTAACTACCCTTTTATTAACCAGTCTTTTAGAGAGCCGTAGCAAGCAGTGTTAATTTTAACTTGATCTGTGCATTTCAAGACCTGCTTGTTACTTCTGCACGTAAAATCAGTTTCAGTATTTCTGTTCATCAGACTTGATCATGATTATTATTTTTGGGTGTCATGTACACTGAGGTATAGGTACATCTTTAGCTAAATGTAATGCTTTTATCTGGACATCGATCTCCTCTGAGTTTCTGGTTTTTCTTAGGTGTATAAACTGTAGATTATGGGGTTTTTTATTACTCTGAATCACAAGAAAACTTCCATTGATTGCATAATCAATGTAAAATAGTCACTTGTAAAAAGATGAGCATACCCATATCAGTTAAATTCAAGCTAATGGGCTGACAATAAATGGCTTAAATTGTGCTTCCGATTTCGATAAGAGCAACGTGGCGTTATTTGTGCTCAGTCAGACTTGTGTTATTCAGTATGCAGATTATCTTACATATTGTACCTGAAATGATCTATTTGGAATGGCAAATTTATTTGACAGCTTTCACACCGTGCATTACCTCTAGCTTACCTATTTAGTATGTAGCCTAGCTTTACTGTTCTGAAGAATCATCTGGGAAAAGGAAGTTTTAATCCCATTCTGGACAAACTTGTAAAATGTGCAGCTAAAATCTGTGTTATGAAACAGAAAGTAATACTATAAAGGTGCACGGGTCTTAGACTTGAATTGAATTATTTTGGAGTTATGAGTCCTTTAAGTGCTCTTCTGCATTCACTTAACAGTTGTCATTGCAGTAATGTTGTCCTGAGTTAATAGCTGGTCTGGCCATTCTGGACATTCAGCTATCTGTAGAGTTACTGAGGTTTTTTTATGACCTTCCTGTGAAGTTCACCAATACGAGTTATGTAAGAAAACGCAGGAGTGCTGAGAGTGGGACTTATTCCTACATTTTGCCTGAGGAGTCTTTATTTGCAGAAGTGGGTCCCACTGAAACCGAAGGCTTCATTATCCTAACTAAGGATGTACAGGATAAGATTCCTTCTTTTGTGCTCAGTTATGTCATACGCTATCTTACTTTGATAAGAGAAATCTTCTTCTGAAATTTATTAATGAACATCCTTCAAAGATAAGGAAGTTTGGAGTTTTCTTGTCAAATGCACGTTTTCTAACTACTTTTCAGCTGGGGATAATTTTACACAGTAAGGGATATGCTTGTATTCAACTAGATGTGATTGGCCACTGTCAGAGGCACTCAAATTTGCTGGCTGGCTGAATAATTATCTGATAACTTAGACAAATCCTGCTTATAATGAAAGCAGAGGAGTGTGAGAAATGAACACTTACTCCAGTGTGCGAAAGTCCAGTGCACATTGCATTGTCAGTGGTTATTTATTTATTTATTTATTTATTTATTTAAATGCAATGTTTAGCAAATAACGAAGAAAAGCTGAGTGTCAGAGAAGGTACTGAGAGTCACAGAATATCCTGAGTTGGAAGGGAGCCACAAGGATCACCAAGTCCAACTCCTGGCCCTACACAGGACCACCCCAAGAGTCACAGCATGTGCCTGACAGCATTGTTCAAACACTTCTTGAACTCTGTCAGGCTTGGTGCTGTGACCACTTCACTGGGGAGCCTGTTCTAGTGCCCAACCACCCAACCTTTTCCTAATATCAAACCTAAACCTCCCGACACAACTTCAGGCCATTTCCTCGGATCCTGTCACTGGTCACCACAGAGATGAGATCAGTTCCTGCCCCTTCTGTTCCCCTCATGAGGAAGTTGCAGACTGCAGTGAGGTCTCCCCTCAGTCCCCTCCAGGCTGAACAGACCAAGCAACCTCAACCATTCCTCATACGGCTTCACCTCCAGAGCATTCATCATCTGAGGACAGCTCTTCTTTGGACATTTTATATCTTTCATATATTGAGGAACCCAAAACTGCACACAGGACTTGAGGTGAGGCTGCACCAGCACAAAGTAGAGCTCTTGATGAATTTCACTTCAGCACTCTTCTTACCGTGTGATTGTAGTACTTAACTTACATAGGATGTGGTCATATGAGATGTATGACAAATTGATTTTTTAATAACCTGGTGAGCATGATTCTGTTGTCTGGTGTAATGAGTTATTATCTTTAATGACTAAAGGAATATTAGTCCTCAAGTTGAATCGATGTTAGAACTAATTTTATCTTGAAATCTAATTTGCTGATGTTAGGACAGAAGTCAAATACATTAAAATAACATCATTAATTATAGCAAATATACCTTGGTAAAATAAGATTAAATCTTGTAGCGGTCTATAACTCTTGCTAGGTGTGATGGACCCAGATGCAGTTTATTCTGAGTGATCTTCCTCCCAGATACATAACTGAATGCACTAGTGCTGTATGTCCAGCAGAAGTGTGTTTTTGTCTACTCTATAAATACGATTTTATGCCATCTTTTTGAGATGGTAGACTGAAACTCTTCAGAAGGTAGATTTTGAAATAGTTCAGTTTTGCTTTGTTCTGATTTATGTTTTCCTCTGCATTCTTTTTGACTCTCAAAAACAAGTAGTGTGGGTGTCCGTAGTTTTTACTGTTTGCCTTGAAAGTGGATTCCATCCAGCTGTTTGTAGTTCACACAGCCAGCTGTTGCACTTGGGCTGAAAGGTATAACTGTTGCCATCTGTGACAGCTATGAATTTTGAGAAAATCTCTTTAATCGTGTTTATGAACTGTAAATGTGTTCTTTGCATGTTGGAATTTGAAAACTGAGAAAATAATTAGCTATTAAAATTACAGGTTCCATACGGACCTCTTATTCCTTTTCAATAGCTCTCTCTAGATTGTTATCTTGGGCTTTTTTTTTCCAGTTTCCTTTTTATTCTTTTTGCAGCTTTTCGTGCCATAGAATACTGATAGAAAAGACTGAGGAGAGAGCGATACATATAAAATGTTTTAGCATCAGTAAAAGAAGCATTTTTATTTTTTGTATTTGTGACATATTTTTTAAGTGATTCATGACAGTATGCAGCAGCTTTCTAGGTGTTTTGCCCCTTTCCTGCTACCAGTATGGGAAGTTCTCATTTAACATCATCTGCATGTAAAAGACTGTTCTTAGAGATAAGGTTTCAGACTATTTCTTTGTGGGTGAAGAGAAAATAATCCCTCTGTGGTATGTCACACTTCAGAATTAAATAGTTCTCATGATTCAGTGTGCGTGTAGAATTCTGCTTCAACTCTGTTAGTCCAAGGTGGTTTAATTTCAGCCTTGCTAAACACTGACAGTATTTATGTTCTGGTTATTCTACCAGTGCAGCTGTTGTGACACGTTTTCCTAACTCCAGTGAATAAAAGCAGCTAAAGAACACTCACCGTAACTATGGGAAGAGCACGGATGTGTTCAGTAGCTCTCAGAAGGAACTCCAGGTCTATGATGAGGGACACAAGGGAACCTTTCTGTCCAGGGTAGAGTTGTCAACTCCCTAATGGCAATTCCCTTCTCTTTCCTTGACCTGGCACTTGGGATCTCCTCTGCCCTGAGAATTGTTAATAACCCATGTACCTGTGTACTTGCTAATTATCTCAGTATTATTGGACAGGCAGTTTCATTCTCTCTTATGCAAAGCAGTCACATAATGTGTGTTGAGGGGACAGAGGAGTGAGGCAACTTGCTTGTAGTGAAGTATTCAGGAAGGGAAATGGAAAAGTTCAATGCCACAGAGCAGTAAAAAACGTAATAATAAGGTAGTAGGAGGACTGCAGTAGTAGGTTTGGGTGGTTTAAAAGAAAAGAGGAGGGAAAATAAGAGGAGGAAGAAGAGGAAGGGGTTGGAGAGAATATGCAAGGAGGAGGGAAGGCGTCAACACAATCCTTTCCCCATTGTTTTCTTGAGGTTGCTTCTGCAGGAAATAATTCAGACAGGCTGGCTTGCCTTTAGGTTACATTTTCTTGCTGGAAACATCAAACACATGTCTTGTTTTCTCCCTCATAAAGCTTAATAAGAAAAAAACCTCTGCCATGCACTACAGTGCACCCAGCATCCTCAATACTTGATCACTGGTTTGATAGTTTAAATACAACAACTTTTCATTTCAGCCTATGGCTGGGTTTTGAATTGAAAAGCTGGGAAGGGAGGAGTGATTGCTGGGTTGTGACTCATGTTAGCTTCACAGTTCGGGTGTCTCACAGCTCTGCTTCAAGCCCCCAGACTCCTTCACAATTTTTTCAGTTGGCTCAGGTGCTGAGCTCTGGCACTTGTAAAAGCCATGTGTTTTTAGTGATCTGTTTCCCTGTACCCATATCTGTGCACTGTCATCTGTAGTTGACTGATTTGTTCACAGCTCGGCATGCTTACTGGCATGAAGGGGCCAGACTTGGTTGTTCTTTCCTGGTGTCAAGCCCATTGCAGCCTGAGGGAACATAGCCTATTCCCAGTGTTTCCTTTAGCTGCTCTTTCCCTCTTTCCTTCTTCAATTTGTAACTCTCTGGACATGTTGTTTCCTTTTACAGTTCTATCAGCAGGTGTGCACTGGTATGGTTTGATAAAAAAGATGTGGTAATTTGGTGTAATTGCTGAACTCTGTACTTGCTGTGCCAATGCTGTTGATGTGTATCTAGAGGAAGACAGTACTTCGGCCTTAGTCCAAGTCAGATGCACAGAGAGAAATAAAGTATAAGACAGTACACCTAGAATTACTTCTCTTTCAAAAGGCATAAATTTATTGCTTAGCACATCATTAGCATCTCCTTAGTTAAGATGAATGGAAAAAGAACCAGGTAGAAAATCAAATGTAGAACTCCTTATGTTTTTATAAGAAAGCAAGGTCATTTACATGAAAGAGAGGGCTTTGTGTACAGAGAGTATGTGTCCATATGTCTAGTACGACTTTAGGTGTAGAATTATGATGACAATTCAGTGCATAAATTCAGGTTTATGGGCAAACTCTATTTTGTATTGCAGGCAAACTCCAAGTGTGAACACATCAGGAGGGGAGAGCAGTAGTTGTCTGGCTCTACATTTTCTTCTTGACTAGACACTGCTGTAATTCCAGTTCCCTGCAGGAATGATTCTCCATTTCTTGCTGATAATGCACATGTGTAATCTAAGGGCTGGATGTGTACCTAAACATCTGAGAAGAGCATAAATAATTCACAGGAATTTAACTGGGAAAGCTCTCTTTATTAAAGCATGTCCCTTTGACTCACTTAATGGAAGAAAAAGGGTCTGCAAGGGACTTATCTCTTCTTGTCATCGCTGCTCATTGAGAATAATTCATATGTAATTTAAACCCTATCATAAAGAACTTCTGAAGCATCTGCCTGAAAGGCAGCTGTTCGGTGGTGTGCAAAGAAATAAATTGGACTGAGTTTTTACAAAGTGGATGATAATGTTGTGTCCTCTACAGCTGCTGAAAAGGTTTAAGTGCAGTCATTGCTATATGTACCTACACTGCTTGGTGGTGAACAGAGTCTCTGCAAAACATGGAGTATGGTGTCTGTCTGATTATAACTCCGGAAAGACAGGAAACTTAGGTGAAGGAGTGCTCCAGCAGAGTGTTTTCCACTGTCAGTTTTAAGTGGGGCAGCTGTGCAGGTGACCTTGTTCCAGTAGGGAAGACAGAGGAGAAGCTGAAATGTCAGAGTCAACTGGTAGCTTTTCACATGTGACAGTGCAGCCACAAATTGAGTGAACCATGAGCACCAACCTCAAGACCATGAGAAATGGGCTTTGGGAAGCGAAAGACAATCCTGGGCAAAGCTGAAATGAATGGCTTGTACAGACTGCTCACAGAAAGGTTGAAAGATGCTTTTTTTCTTTTGCCCTGCTCCCCTCCTTTAGTACCATGCTGAGATAAGGGTGAGACATCCTCTGCCATTGTGTGTTTCTCCCTCATTCTCCTCCCTGGTCACCAGAGCAGACGATGGGATTAGTGAAGAGCTTGGCTGCTTGCTTGGGAAAATGTTTTGGGTGAGCGCTTGAATTTTGGCTAAAAGGTAACTGTGTGCTATGAAGAACAGGATATCCAAGGATATGACCAAAAGACCACACACTGCCAATCCTTCTAACACTTTGGAGTTTTTTGCATCCTGGATCCTTAGCTTAAGGTTTGTTTGTTTGGGATTTTTTTTTTGACAAAAAATGCCACTAAGGAAAAACAGACGTCTCAAAATGTGCCCAGCATTCAAACTCAGTTATTAACCACTGATACTCAATTCTTCCCCCCATTTTGCAGAATTACAGAATTCTTTCCATCTCAGGTCACCAAGCTCGTTGTGGCTGAAAAGTTTTTCAGCACTCATTGTCTACCACTTATTTGACAGAAATTGCTGTTATTTCCTTTTTCTTCACCTCTGTAGGACAAAATAAAGCTTAAATTTAACTTCTCTGCAGCAGTCTGATCAAACTGGATTCGTAATTCTATTTCTATTGACTAATGGGTAAATGGGATTTTCCTTTCTCTTTTTTAGTAAGGCTTCCATGTTCTGAATAGACCTCTCAGCTGTGCGTATATCATCTCTCCTTTCTAAATTTGTTGTGTTATTGTAGCCCCACATTCACTGGCATTACTCAGCATGGAGTTAGCTTAATTTAAAGGAAGAAGGACTTGCTTAAGGAAAAAGAAATGAAAATATGAATTTCTAAATGGAGGTCTTTTGCCACATTTCATTGAGAAAGGCAAAACATGAAGACTAGAATGTGAATAATACATAAATTAGTTATGAAAGGTCAGGGCAAAAGCAATATACAGAGACTCATACAATAAATAAGTGTAAGCTTAGTTGCACTGCTGAATTGATTTTCACGTCTATGGATTTTTAAGTAAAATATTTACTGAGAGTTCCAGGCATGAATGCCTAGGGAGGCACTTCGGCTGCAGGATTTGGGAAGCTGAGCTATCAGCCTGCAGCCACAGCTTATGCTGGCTAGTGAACAGGCTGTCAGAACAAGAAGTCCTCTGCCTTTTGGTTGCTAAAGAGGAAATGAAAAACAATTTGTCACACATTTCCCTTAAACTTTAAAAAACAGTCTAGCCTGATACATTGATTTACGTTTGAATAAATGAATTCACTCTGTACATGTGTCATCAGCTGAGATTGCTGTGCCACATTGCCATTTTCCATTTTGGGAAGATTATCATCTCGGCATTCAAATTCAGTATTCAATTTAGCCCAGTCTGGCCAATAAGATCTGTGTGGAACATCTGCCAAGCCAGTTAACCCTTCTTCTGTTTTTGTGCATTAAAAAGGCATAATCACTGTGAATCGCTTCCCATTTGTCTTTATTGTAGTTCACTTTAATTCATTTCTGTCTTCTCCTTCAATCTGTCAGTTTTATTACTAGATTGAATGTTAAGCCTAAGCTCTTTGGCAATACTCCAATTTTAAAGGTGCATTTTTATGAGATTGGTGTTATTTTTTAAATAAATGATGAGAAAAGCCAAAACCTCTCTTTTCTTTGAAAAAAATCTGACTTTTTTTCTTTATCTCTATGACTTGTGCCAACTTAGAACTGGGAAAAAAATTTGTTTTAATCCTTTTAAAAGTTTGTAGCTCAGACAAATAGAATCATTAAACAGTAACATACGGTATGTTAGCACAGAGTAGTATTTTTGAGTATGGCATTTTGAAATATGTATTGCTAGAGGATTATTTCTCAATTTGTTCAGCTTAACCTCTCCATAATTTCCATGAACATAATTTATGCATATCTAGTTTTAATTATTAATGAAGCTGAGCCCAGCCTTTCCTTATTGGAGTAAAGGACCAAGAAAGACTGAGAGAATGCTTGTTCAGCATACAGTTCCCTGGCACAGGACAGGTTTCGTTTTGCTGGTATTTCACCTCTGAGGGCAGTGAGGGGAGAGAGAGAGAGACTCAGCTTCCAGGGTTCATTGCTGTGGTTTATGTCAGCCCCTGAATATAGAACAGAATTCTGCCAAGCGACACAGTAATTCCTATGTGAAAATAGATGCTGTGCTGTGCTTTCAGGCTAGCAGCTGCCTGCTTTGATATATGGGCTTCAGCAGGGAGGCAGTCACATGACCTTGATATAAAACTGTCCAATTCCTTGAAAAAGTTCTCCGTATTTCAGTGGATGTCAGCAAATGAAGCCAAGCAGCTTTACTTCATGAAAAAAGCAGGAAACAGTCTGTGATACCATTTTAGTATGGATTAACCTCATAATTGTTTGGGGTTTTTTTTTTAAGCTGCTGGCCTTTAAAAACTGCGAGGTATCACTTGTCTATGCTCAAAGCAAATGTGTTGTCTTTCTCTGTGAAAAGACTACCCACTAGTCAAATCTCAGAGCCATAAAGAAATCTCACTTGCTCTGTGATTTAATCTGACCTTTGTCTCTAGGACATTAGATGACATTCTTAAATTGACTTCCATGGGTGTGTTTTGCTTATTGGGCTTCCTTTGAATGTGTCTGGTTTTCACATATTGTCACAGGCAAGCTACTGACATGGTGGGGACTTAACATTTGTTCTAGTACAGCAGTTCTTCTGTAAGAGAATTCTAGAAATTATGGTGCTGAACTTAGAATAAGAGCTATGCTTGGCATTTTACCCCATGCTTTCACACTGCTCTATGGCCTCACTTCCATGGCCCGGTAGCGTCTGATCCTACTTGGATTTGCCCATCCTCTGTGGGGTAGTGTCAGAGTACTTCAGTCTCTGGTCTTGGCTAAGTCCTGTGCTGCTGACAGTAATAAGGGGAACACTACTGTTTTCTTAGGCACCAGTAATTGCTGTTAGGGACAAACTAGACCAAGGCTGTTTCCATGAACCTTCTTATAAGCAGTGGTAACGTGACTTCCGTAACACAAAGTTACCTAACACAGGAAGGTGTCGTGAGGTACTGTCAGCCTACAGCACCACTGTTCATTAACCAGGGAGAAATGAAGGTGACGTTCCTAGCAGAATGCTCATACTGGCTATGAAACAATGCTTTCACTGTATCCTGCACTTGCCTTGTGATGTCCTCTTGAATTCATAAAAATGGTCCTGTGTGTATATTTTAAAATAATACTAATTAAGAGGGATCTTAATGGAACAAGGGGGAATAAATATCCTCTGAATACCTTTGTGAGAAAGCATGGCCCAGAGGTTTTACTACTAAAGTGCAATGGAAAAGAATACTGAACAAAGTGTAGGCATTTTCAGGGTCTCTCTTGCGCTTCTCCCTATTGAAATGCACACAGTACAGGCTTAATGATCTTTTTTTGTTCTTGCTCTTCTTCTTTTTTTTTTTTTTTTAATATACTACAGTAACAGTGGGTTGCTCCACAAGGGGAGGTGAGCGAGGAGCTTTAATTTTAATGGCAGAATAAATGTTCGAGAGGCAGAACTAAGGATGTACTAGCAAGGTGTCAAGTAAGCTGTAGATGCAGATACTGAAACTACAGTGAACACATATGGGATTGCAAGGATTGTATCTTGACTGAAGAGCCAGCAATTGATCATTTCATAAAAGGAAGAATGACATTAAAGTGACTCGGAAAAAATATTCTAGTATTCTGGCACTGGAGCCTTCAGTTTTGTAGGCTCTTAAAAACCTGGTGCGCATCACTTCCTTCACGTAACTTACTTTTAATCAGTTAGTGTATAAATGGACTATTGTAAAAGCAGCTTTAGCTGCGAGAATTCAGGGAGACTGATAAAGTTGAAAAAAATCTTTTTTGCTCTCGTTTTCCATTCTTTATTATACAGGCAGAAGGTGAAAAATCGAGATTACTTTTTCTTCTTAAAACAAAATGTCACAACATAACTTTTGACAAAACATTAGCTTTCGACAAACTAAGGCTCTAATGACTCCGATGTTGCCTGCTATTGTTGATTGCCTTTGAAGATGTTGGAATCTTCTGATTTTCTCCTTGGCTGAGGAGAAAATGTGGAGCTGTTAGAAAAGCGAACTTTCCTCAGCACATTTGCAATTAATTAGTTAAGCAGATGTTAACAAAAGGAATTAATGGTTAGACATTGAAATGTTCTTAGCCCTATGGTTAAGTATTTCGTTGACCTTTGAAATGGCAATCTCCTGTCATCCATGTGAATCTACTGAAATGGAAAGTGTAATCTCAGTTTTTAATTATGTGCACACACATTGCTTGTGCGTGTACAAAACAGATGCAGGGATAGATTAATTTTTTGTTGTTTTTTTTTCTTGACACTGCATGTGGCTTACTCATTACACATGTATAAGTTTGTGTGGACAGAGGGATGAAAGAGGAGGCAGAAGAAGGACACCAGCTGGTTGGGTTTCCTTGACCTGTGTTTGGACTATCCAGTTGCAGTAATGTTTCAGTTTGAATCCGCAGACATTTCTGCAGTCTCCTAAATTTTATGGAAGAGATTGCAGGTGTGTGCTTCAACCATCATAAGGGCTTTTCATCCAGTAATGCATAATGAAGACCAGTAATAAGCCACTGAATGGTTTGTTGGTCCTCTGCTGGACCTTAGAGACTTAAAAGTATCCACATACTACTTGGAAGTGTGCAGGTTTTTTTCCTTTTAGTATGATCTGATTATGCACATACAAATTGTCTGTTATCAGTATATGTCTTGGCTAGATGCTGTTTCTAGAGCATTTTTATAGGGACAGACATCTGGCTGAGGGTGTGGTAGTAAAGGGCAATGTTATGTCTAGGTAATGATGTAAGATTCAAGAAAATAATAATAAAGAATATGGTGAAGAAACACCACCATAATACTTTCTTTTACACTTGAGATACAGGAGAAAGGGAACTGCTCATCTGAGCTATAAAGCATTGTGCAGCAGGTCATAGTTTTAAATCTAGCCCAGGCTGTTAGCAGCAAATCTGTTTCCATCTAATTTATATCTTCTTCTGTATGTTAAAACTTGGCAAGGAGTCAGCCCAATTCCCAATGAAAAACAGGATATTGACAACTTAACTTTCATTGTATGGAGCTACTAAGCTAGTTTGGACTTGATGGCTCTGTGGATGACAGATCACTTAGAAGAACTTTGCTGCTGATTAGAAGTGAATGAATTGATTTGGTTTAATTTTTAATACTGCAACATAAGGTAAACCTATGCAGGGACTACTAGATTTCAGGTAGTTGGGATTTGTTTTTTAACAATCGAGTAGCAATGACTGTCCAGATTAAATCTTTTCCTAGTGATTACTATCATCATACTTTGGTTCTCATTGGTGTGGAACCATTGAGTTCTAGGTAGGTCCTTCTTGTACAAATACAGAATCAGGAAATGAGCAAGACTCATTCCTGTAGTGGTTTTCATCAGCAGATCAAAAAGTGTTTGCAAAAAACGCTAAATGCTCTTCAAGTAATTTTATTAATGGAGAAACCAAATTGCAGGCAATGAAATCACTCATTGCAGGCCCTCCAGCAGAGCAGCATCACATTGAGGAGAAAAATCTAGGTCTTGAAGGTCACACTGTTTTCGTGTTTCTGCATCCATTAACACATCAGGACTGATTTACCAAGGACCTGATTGCCTTCAGTTTGTTTTGATTTTATACAAAGTTCAGAACACCCAATATTAAAAAAAAAAAAAAGAAGCCTGGTTTAGGAAAAAAGCCTAAAGCTATCAGTATTTTGACATGGAAGGCTGTGTTCCCTTTAAAAGCTATTGTCATTTTTTTTCTGTAAATGATTGAATATTGAAAGTGTTCATACCAGAGATGGATGGGATTTATATGCATATGCTGTAATTCCTATTGTAAGGGGTAGAAAGGCATTGTGAGAAGTGGTGAAGATTCCTGATCCCTCATCCAGAAGCGAGGTGATAGTTCTCATCAAATCCATACTGTGAAATTGAATATTTTAATAGACACAGTACTAGCATTGTGTATAACTTGAGATTCATAGGTGCTAATAACATGAAAAACTCAGCTGATATACTCACTCTGTCTTCTTGTCGTACATGTAAGTCATTCAGTAAGTGAGAAAAAAGTTAATGTAATTTGTCTGAAAGCAACCTCTAATGCTCGTAAGGGAACAAGAGACTTGCTTTTTCTGGTTTCCTTTCATTGATTGATTCTTCATGTAGATGTCAGGTTGTTACTAGAAATTCATTTGGGACTAGAAAAAATTTGGGAGAATTTTGTGAATAGCTGTGTAGAACATCTTCATTCTCCTATCTCACTGGAAGAAGAAAAAAAAAAAAAAGGGAATTGGCTTTTAAGGTCTTTCTGGGGCTGCTTTGCCCATCTTTGCCCATGGAAAGAGCCATATGTTTGGGCATGGTCACCTAGGGCATGGTCAAAGACCTTCTACTTCTGTCTTGGCTGCTTGTACAGTCCACAGGGAAGATCTAAAATTAGGAAACTGCAAATAAGCTCCTCTCAAATCTTGTACCAATCTTAGCACCTCTAGGCAGGGGCTAGCATTTAAGGCCAGAAAATCCAAACTATTGATGTGAGTATCTATTTTAATTTGATTCCCTGAATATTCTAAACGGCCACATTGGGAATGGAAGGGTATCAGCTGCCCTGAGAGAGAAAAGTTACATAAGTGAAAATGACAGGCTGGGGTGAAGATACAAACTAAACCATAGGCAAAGCAGTTTAGAGAATTGTCCTTGTGTGTAGCAGAATACGTTTTTACGTTACTTACAGTAGCTTTTAATGCTATTACAGGGCCCAAAGGGATCAGATATTAGGTTCTGTTCTTTCAGTTACACTAAGTGGAACAGTTGGTGTCCTTCTCTGTCAGTTGCATAGTGTAAAGTTCATTCATTCTACATTCTTGCTGCAAAGCTCCAAACTGTAGGAAATGTGTGGTCACTTTCTATTATATTTAACCAGGGTATAGCCACCTGACAATGTATTTAACACATCTGAGCTAATACTTGGCAACGCTTCATGTTTCAAAAGTGCTTGAAATTCTCTGAGTGCAGCTAAGCACCCATATTACAGCAAACCCAGGCTACACAGATCAGCAATTCTGTACTCATTTTGCTATCTCTGTGTTTGAAACATCTGAGTTTAGCTGCTTTTGCTTTTGTCTAGCTGTTAATTGTTGCACAAAAAAGGTAATGTGTGACTTTTCCCTTTTGATAGGTGTCAGGAACATGCTAAGCAGAGATTAGGTCAAGATCTTGGAGCACATTATTGCATTTCTATCTTGGGATTTCTTGCCAAAAATCTGCCAAGGGGCAAGGTCATTCCACTCACTAGTCTCTAAGACCTGAAGAAAATAGATAACTACATTTTGATTTTCTGTTCTTTTTTTATGGCTTCCCAAAAATGTTTTCCTAAAAGTGGTGAGCAGGAGTTAATCTATTTCTTGAAAAACAGCTGTTCAACTAATGGTGGGAAGCCAGCTGTGTGTTCAGAAATGGGGCAGTGGCATGACTTGGATCCTGCCGTCAGTGGTAGGGTGGGGTCCTTGTCCCTCTTACCATCTCTTCCCTCTACTCTGAATTTTGTGTTACCTATATTTTGAAACATGTATAATGAAGAGGATAGGGAAGCCTGACTTCCATCCCTCCTTTCAGTGATTCTGTTAAGTCAGCAGGAGCTATAACATTGATTTCACTGTAGCCAGTGTTTTATCTTTTCTATTTAAGAAAGCTGTTTATGCTTAGACTCTTTTTATCACTTACTTTTCCCATTATAGTCACATCGAAATGTTCTACCTGTAGTTTGTTGCTGTTCAGGAAACAATGTGCGGGTTTATCTTTCTTTATGAGGAAATTAAGATAGATATGAATGAAATGTTTTCAAGTCTTTGTCATGTGTGTGCCTTATTTTCCAGGCCTAGACATTTCAGATACATGTGACAGACTTTCACGCACATGCATGTATATGTAGGACAAGATCAAAATGATTAGTTCAGAAATAAGTTTAGAAAAGTGGATTTGAATGTACTTCCTTCCTAAAATTAATTTCTGCCATATTTCCCCTGCACAAAGCACATCTGATCTCTGGATTATGTCAGACAAGCCTTAATTTAATCTGAAAGTTGAACCTAACACTGTTTGGAAAGTGATTTAAAAACTGTATTTATTAAGGACACTAGTCTTTTTCTAGCAAAGTTCTTAGGACTTTTTGCCAACAAAATCAGTGAAATGAGTGCAATAATGTTAAATGGGAGCAATTGCTACTTTTATTAAAGAAATACTTAAGCTTCTTCAGACATTTCAAACATGGGTGTTGGACTAGAATATCTTAAAAGGTCCCTTCCAACACAACCCATTCTGTGATTATATGATTTCACCTTCTTACAAGGACTGTTAGAAAATTAACTAAGAAACCATGTTCCCCTAGAAACTTTTCTGGAATTCATGGAGGAAATAGCCTTTGAAAATTTTTCCTGCAGCAGAGAAATCACCACGTACTGCTTGTCACCAAGAAAGGATTCATTTAGCCAGAAATTAATCCTGAGCTGCCCCCTTATAAATGTACTTGGACAGATCTAATTCTTGTGAGGCACAAAGCAAGTGATGCATAAACAAAGAACCTCAGCACATTTAATTTATGATTGCTAACCCTGCTTCATTTCTGACCTCTGTGTTCCTTCAATGTTTTATGTGGTGTCAGCTGTTCAATTTGAAGTCTTAGTGGCTGTTTTCAGTTTCTACCTTTTTTGCAGAGGTTACAGAAAAGTGGGAGAGCTCTCTCTGTTCAGCTTAACCTTGGCTGTACATCCGCTGGCATGTGCATGGTTTAGCATGTGCCCCAAAAATTCTGCATGGGCTGAGAATGAATGGAGAAATCTTTACGGTGGCTTTGGAAAACAGCATAGAAAATATTTTGTTCAGAGGGGCAAGACAGAAAAAATATTATCATTGCACAAAAATGTGACTTTTTGTTCTGCAAGTTGGGTTTCTTAAGGATTTTCCAACAGCAGGCAAACTGTGCTGGTCAACAAAGTGAACAAAAGACCTCTGAGTTAGTGTTGGTTGGTGCCACTAAGTCCACTTAAAACACAGCAAAACCCTCCTCGCCCATGTCTAGAGCCAGTTTGGCTTTACAACTGCCTCCTTTGAGGTCCATGTAGCCAGTTCCAGAGGCAACTTGCATAGACTGTGCTATCATTGTACAACCAGTACACTGAAAAGTGTCTTGGATTTTCTTCTGCATAGAGTGAGTGGAGGCGAATGAGGAATAAACAGAAGGTGCCAGTACTTGACAGAATGGTCAGCCATGTATGTTCCTATCCACATCTGTACCTTGGTTTTGTACACCTTTGAGGCAGTAGTTTAAATGTTTGAAGCAGTCAATATGCTTATAAAGTGATAAGGAAGATGCTTTGCTAGTTCAAGGATCATCTAGTTTTACAGGTCAAAGAAGGCAATACATCTAGCTCAGGTTGTGAACTGACTATTCCGAGGTCATATGACATGTCAGGAGACAAATGACGAGTTTGAGGGTAGGAGTGCTGTGTGCCTGACGTAATTGCTATATACCCTCTGCCATGACATTTGGGTTGCATTTCTTCACAGCAGTTACGTTGCTCTTTTTGTGTTGCTTAAAATTGGGCAGAGCAAGAATGGCAACATGACTAAGAAAGAGCTGGGGCCTGAGTGGATGGCAAGTGGAACATGAGTCAGCAGTGCCCTGGCAGCTAGCAGGGCCAAGCATGTCCTAGGGGATATCAGGCACATCATCGCCAGCTGGGCAAGGGAGGGGATTGTCCTGCTCTGCTCTGCTCTGCACTGGGGTGGCCTCACCTCGAGTCCTGGGGGCAGTTTTGGGTGCAGTTGTATAACAAGGACTTCAGACTATTAGGGTGTGTCCAGAGGAGGACAGCCAAGATGGTGAAAGGTCTCAAGGGCAAGACTTAGGAGAAGCATCTGATGTCAGTTGGTTTGTTCACCTTGGCGTAGAGAAGGCTGAGGGGTGACCTCATCATAGTCTACAGCTTAGGGAGGCAGCAGAAGGGGAGAAGGGAACATATTTCAGAAAGAAGTAAAGATTTTTTTATTTGTAGTTTTGAAAACCAGCAGGCTGTGCTAACATTTTTTTTGTTTTTCCACAAAAGACCACACAATCTTCTCATTTTCACTTTTTATTTGAGCAAGGAAAGGAGCTGCAGCATGGGGAATCCTGTTCTTATTTGTGACTCTTGAATTTTCATCTGATAAATGAAGAGAGTCTGCCAAAGTGGTCATTAAGATGATGTCTTAAAATGTGTTCAAGGCCTTGCTTAGTAACCCTTTTTTCCCCTCGAAATTTGAAAACAGGGACTTCTATATTATACTCAAATCATTAATACCAATTTAATATTAATGCATCCCCTCCTGCCTCCCCACCTCATGAGTTGTGGGGGTCTGGTTCAGCTTTCCTATTTTAAGACTATTTTTGTGTTGTGTAAAAATGTTACAACATTGTCATTGTCAGGATTAAATATTGTCTGCCTCCCTCCACTTTTTCCCCATCCAGCTGGAATCAGAGTTCTCTTTTGTTAGGTTTGGTTTCTGAAATATTTCCAGAGTAAGACAAAACAGGGAACTGCTTTAGCTAAGACTAAATAACTGCTTCTTTGCAACTGGGGAGGTTTAACAGCAACATAGTGTATTCATTCATTCATTCATTTATTCATTCATTCATTCCATCAGATTACTGTGTTCCACCTTTCTAAACTGAAACTGTGATTTAGTAATTCGAGAACTGAAGTCACACATTTGCAAGAACCCAAGCAATAACAACTCTGTTTAGAACTGTACTGCTGCTTTTTTCCAGCATTTTTCAAAGCTATTTACAACAGCAGGTCAATGTGATTTCAAAATCAAGAGTCACAAATAAGAACAGCATTCCCCATGCTGCAGCTCCTTTTCTTGCTCAAATAAAAAGTGAAAATGAGAAGATTGTGTGGTCTTTTGTGGAAAAACAAAAAAAATGTTAGCACAGCCTGCTGGTTTTCAAAACTACAAATGAAAATTAAAAATGTAATGATAAGCAAAACTATTATCAGAGACTGCTCTAGTTCTTGTCAGCCCCATTCCCAAAGAGCAGTCTTGATAATAAAGTTTAATCATGACAATAAAGTATATAATTCCTGTGGCTAGGGCCATGTAACTAACTTTCCTAGGCAAATCCTTTGAACATAGGAAGTCAAGATTACTCTTGACTTGGAGTGGTGTGAAGGGACATAATTAGCTATCACTGTATTGTCTTAATTCATGTTCTGTCAGTTCAGCCCCTAAAAGAGTGTTGTCCATTCAACAGAGGCACCTTCCTAGACATGAACAGTTTACAGCTTCCATATGATCCATTATTCACGCCTTCAGTGTATCTGTAGGGAAATTTCAGGCCTGAGGGTCTCTTGGAGAAACACTGTAAAGCAAGTGCTCCTTTAGCACTCCTGCCCATTCCCTTGGCCAGGATTGTCACTTTAGGGTATTGCAGAATTTCCAGTTGTCCGCCTCTGACATAAAAAACCCCAATAGGTTAAGAAGTCATTGAAGTCATGGTGCATTCTTTCCACACTTTTTCTGGTGCCTTCTGCTATGTGGATGGCCTAGAGCCAGTTTAGCTTTTTATTCAGAGGTGTGTGTAAACCTTATCTGTGTGGGGTGGCTCTGGAGCCTTGTTCACAACATATGATGGATGGTCATCTCTTGCTGTATTGGTCAACGCCAATGTTTTGGCAAAGAACTGACATTGCCTGCCTCCTGCCATGGTATTTCTGCTTCTCACTGTCCCCTCTTCTCCTCCGGAAATACAAGGTAGGCTCTTCTTTGTGGTGTGTAAGCAGTTTCTTTTTGTAAAGATGCAAGAGCAGTAACATCTGGCTTATGAGTGGCAGAAGTCTCTATATTCTCTGCCCTCCTGTTATGCCAGATGATGCTCTGATTTTCTGTTTTATATTGGTTTCTATTACAATTTGAATTTTTAACATTATGATGACAGAGCTAAAGCTACCATACAGTGCTGGGAATCAATGACCCATGAAATACATGGAAAAGAGAGCTTGTGAACTCACATATGCTGTCATATACTTGAATTTAATTGTAAACAAATAAAGAAATCCATTGATAAAGCAGGATAAATTTTCAAAGCAAGAGGAAAATGAGTACTCCATGGTGGCAGTCAACACTTTGCTGGATATTCAAAACAGGTTCCATCTGTGGCTTTGGAAAGTGAGAACAATACTGCATATTTTCCATGTTCAATTATAGAAATGATGGTCACAATGACAGTGACAATGATGGTTTGTGGCATTCTTCGTACCCATACATTATCATTCATCTATGCATGCTTATGGTCTGCTCAAAAGCAAACTGAACTTAACTGTGACTTTTTGATTACTTCAGGGCTCTGTGAAAATTGCATCCATCAAATTTATTAATTTGCCTGTTTCAATAAGCTGCTGTCAGAATTAGTCAAGTTTGTGGAGTTGTGGATCTGCTCACAAAGTTTCAAATGTAATTGAATGTGCCTGAGTCTTGTCACAGTAGGAGGTCTGTTGGAGGACAACAAACACCCCGTCCTGTATGATTCAAAGGATCTCAAGGCAAATGGCTGGCTAGGAGCTTATGCTGCCTGAGCAGGAATCAAATCTGTGCTGCCTCTCCCCTGTTTTTTTGACTGCCTAGGAGGGATTAATGTGGAAGCGAAGGGAGAGTGTCAGATTCAAGATGAGATTCCCCCAGGAATTTCTGTGTGAAGCAGTGTAAAACACCAGGAACTGGGTTCCAGGAGTCAGCAGAACTGCTGAGAGCTTGGATGTGTGAAACAGGGAAGTCAAAGGGATAGATTTACATGGCTGCTGTGCGTGAGTGGCTGTTGGGATTTGAGACAGACAATATGTGAGTGTTTTGTTTGAATTATAAGTGTTGCAGACACTTATACATCTATCTAATACATCTATCCAATATTTCTTATGTTGGCTTGAAGTGAGAAGGATCATGGTTTTTGCACAAAACTGAGGCTTAAGGCAGTTAGGATTAGCGACGTGATGGCTTCTGTCAGCTCTTCTGTTTCCTGAAACAAGAGCTGGCTTTTCATTGAGTTAGTTTTGCACTCTGCAAATCTGAGCTCAGTTAATATATGCCTGCAGGCATACACGGGCATTTGAGATGCTTCTGCAGATTCCAGTGTTAAAAAAAAACACCCTTGAATGGAAAATGTCCAAAATGAAAATATTTCAGTCTGTGAGCAAATTTTATGCAAATTAGTCAGTAGGCATGAATGACTGTCTTGCACTGTTGGTGGTCTTGGCAAGCCAGGAATAATGCTGGGAATGGCTGTTGTCCCAAGTCTGATGTCACAGGCAGATCATACCCCCTTCTGGTTGCTGCACTGTCTTTGGCCCATATATAGTAGCTCTTGCAATCAGATGGGAGCTTGGCTGGGTCAGGCTGATGTTTTTAGTAGGCCTAGGACAGGACAGCTCCATCACTTACCGTATGAGCAGTTCAGCAGACATGCATGAGCTGCCTAATGACACACTGCTGCAAAGGCTCAGTTACGGTGCTTGTTTGGCAAGGAAGATATAATTAATAATGTCATTGCATAAAAGTCAGCTGTTCAGTACTCATGCTAGCTGCCAAATGTTACACGATGCAGATTCAGAAATATTTTATCCATCTGCCAATGCTTTCAAATCATTCTGGCAAGGTTTGTATTTCTATTTTAAACTGTGTAAAGGGAAATTGCTCTCATTCTCTCAGTGCTAAGGATGGTGCAAGCCTTACCCTACCTACTTTTAGAGAAATAGACCACAGAAAGAAAAGTTTTAGAGGTCATCACAGAGGTATCATTTAGTGTCTAAAATGTGCTGGACATATGCCAGAGTGATTCTGTTGGCATTTTTTTTGTGATGGGGGAAAAGAGTGGTGCATCTCAGGATCAAATAATGTGTGCATCCAGGAAACATTCCACAAAAAATTGTGATGTAAATTTATCACTTCATATTGGTAAACCATAGGAATTTTCATTTTACAACTTCCATATGTTGTGAAACAAATAAGTGTCATTTTCTACTAACTGCTACTACTTCACTATGCTAGGTATTGACATTTTATTTATGCAACCGTGATTATTTTTCTTTATTTGAAAAAACCCACAGGGTCTTTCATCTATGTGTCCCCTTTTTCTTCTCGCAGATGCTGATTACAGCCTACAGTGTTCTCTTGGTTAATAATGGCGTAATGGAACTATCAGTTGGAGTTTTCCCTCTTCTTCCCCTTCTGTTCCTGACCATACCTGCAATCCCAGTTTTTAAACTGTTTTTTTATGGTCACAGCCAGTGCTTTAATGTCAGACATGTAAGTTAAGCAAGTAAGATCGCTTACCTAGTCAAATGATACGTAAAACGATAAAAAATTCTAATTTGTAGGCAAAAAATTATTTATTTCATTACTTTTGTTCTTGCTATGCAGTACAAGTTTTGTTGTTCCCTATCTAACCTCACCTAAGCAGTCCCTACTCCTAGGGACAGACAGAAACTTGTGAGATAGGATTGCAAAATCATCACAGTTACATCTGGACAGAAACACCTGAGCAAACTGAAATAGTGCTGTTCTGGCAGTGAGAGAGGAGCCTAACAGACCACAGTTTCTAGAGAACCAGCATGGACTAATGTCTTTACTGTTACTCCCAGGCTGCTGCTTTTTATGGAAATATTTTTCCTTGTTTGCTATAACAGAGTGAATTTGCATGTGATACTCATTTCATGCTGCTATTTTGACCATGGCATGAAGAGATATTGTTCCATTGCTACTGCAGTGTGAATCCTGATAGCATCTGCTCTGTTATCTTTGTGCCCTTCCAGCACAACTACTATGGAGAAGGGTTTTTTTTTAAATAAAGAGGAAGGTGAAAATAATTTTTAGTTTTGAAAAGGCAAAGGACTTGAATAAGTACAACATAAAGAATTGCTAGAAATCCTTCATACTTTGCCAAGAGAGTCCTCTCCAATTTTTGCTACTTGTTAATTAGCATTCTAAGCTGGAGGAGAAAAAAAAGATACCCTTTAATTTAACTCCATTTAACTTCCTTTGAAAAACTAAACCTATTCCAAATCTTCATAACACATTTCAGGACTATAATTTCTGGAAATGCAAGTTAAATAAAAACATTCAAGGAGTGGATACTTGCTGTCAATTTCTGCAAAGAAGGCAAGGGAAAAACTGGTGGAAGACAGCAGCTGGAAGCAAAGCTGACTGAAAGACTAAACCAGTTTTTGAAAGCCTAAACCAGCAGTAGCTTTCATTTCAGATTATTTCTTTAGTTCGTCTCAACACCTATTTTATTTAGTATTGAAAAACTGGCAGCTGAAAAAGCAGACAGACTTGCTTTCTATTTTTGAGCACATAGAGAATGAGGTATTAGCATATAAGAGCAACAGTTTCTACATTTTTAAAGAGTTTGGTCATCAGAAATGTTCAGTTCTTTAACTACAGATAATATTGCCACTGTTAAATCCATTTAAGATGAAAACTGATGGTTTCTTGATAAGAAAGATGGTTTCTTATTCATACTGCACATTAAACATAGTACTATGTAACTAATAGTGTATAGTTTAGAAATGTTGTTATTGTGGCTTTTGATTGAATGCCAATTTCTACCAAAATTCAGTTACCATAAATTAAAAAAAAAAAAAATTGAAAAACATATAATTCACTGCTTTCTGACATACTGAAAACAACAACAAAAGATGGCTTCGTGTATAGAAGCAGATTCTCTTTTGGTCTGACAAAAAGGTGCGTTAATTATCTACAGAGGGAAGCTGAGTAAACGGTACAAAAGCAATGCAGGTTAAAATGCATGACTTAATTCAAAGTTTCTTTCCATTTAAATTATGATGGAAGCTGATGTTTTAAATAGCTGTGATTTTAATCAATCTGCATTGACTCTGACCCATTAGAAAAGCATTTTTGAGAACAGAGGTCACTTCGAAAGGTTGCTGATAGAAGTAGCAACATATTCCTTTGCCACATCTGGGGAGAGTGGTGAGATGTTTCTCCAGCTGTCAGTGCTGCAATGCGTGGCTGCTCATAGTCTTATGTTCAGAGAAGACAAAGCTGAATTTCGTGGCTGGGGTGCAGATCTATGAGCCTTCTAACATATATTGTCCTGTGCTCTTGTTTTCATTTGATACTCAGTTTACAGGCTCCTTCAAATTGTTGAGCACGCTGATCCTCATTCACCTCTCTCCTAAAACAGATGGACAGACAAGAGTTGTGCCTCTTGCAGGTGGCTGAACTGCCTTGGAAATGCAAGGTAGATGTGAAGCCAGGGAGATATTAAGCCATACAAGAGTATGCTAATCCATGGGAGAAGATGTTAGTTGCTGCTACAGGGATCACTTACTTTTCTTGAATTCTGCAAATGCAAACAGTAAACTTAAATAACGGGTGGTTTGAGAAAAAATGCTCTGACTCTACAGAGGAGTAGAGGGCTATTCACAATCTAGCACCATTTTCTTTTTTTTTTTATTACCTTCCATTTTGTAGCTAAGAGGTATGTTCAAGTGTAATCTAATTTCTATAGAAAAGCATGAGCTAGGAGCTCATGAGGGCAAGGCACAGGGCTCAAGCCTCAGTCAGACATGCATTGGGAACAGCAAAGCAATCACTGCCTAGGGTTCCGTATTCTTGTAGCATGTCTGAGGTCAGAGAATAATTGGAAAAACATGACAGCACATATGAAGACAGATTGGGAGTTAGATTGGTCTTTCCTGACTTTAAGGTCTTGCTGGATGGATTTCACAATGGCAGCAATAACAGAAGGCCACTTTAGCTTCTCTTTGATGTATGTGGTAAAAGAGATGGAAGCATATAGGAAGGTAGGTGAGCAAGGATTGTGGGTTTGGGTGTTCCAGCTGAAGCAAAAGCTATTTCAACTTGTGGAATGGGAAGTATTTTTTGAAAGCTTTCTGGGTAGAGACTGGAAAGGTCAAAATCCCATGGCTACCTCTCTGCTGGGAGATTATTTTAGTCAATGTGTTCATGTAACCCATGTTTGTATTGAAATCTATAGCACAGCCTTTAGTTTGGGATTACCTGTATTTGCCAGCGAGATATCTTGTGTGAGGCAAGTCAGTACTGAGATATCATATAAGAAAATTACCCCAGAATGATTTTATCATGACAAGCATCACAATGCAGGCAGATTACACTACACAGCTTTACGGACAGCAACTGGAGCTTTATTATGAATTCTACAGACCTGGTAAAGGAAACTCAAGATTCACATGCAATAACAGGATATCTTGATTCTGTAAGAAGGTAACCCGTCCCAGCATATGTGTTGGATGACACATCCCTCTGATACAGAGGGAATTTGCATCTTATTACTCCACATATTGCATATACAGGTCGAACTGCTTTTTTCTGTTTGTTTAAATGCTGCCACTCTTACAGATTTGGAGATCTTGTTTATGTGTTGCTTATGCTTTCACATGTGGCTCCTGGCAACTCTTCTTGCTGTCTTCTGCCTTCCTATGCTTGCCAGATTGTGAGCTCTTCACAGGCTGCATAAGCTATCAAAGTAGTGGCATGTGAGTGACAGACCTATCTTGATGTGCCCTTGCAGGAAGAACAAGTTGCTTAGGGACCTTTTGGTAGCTCTTACTGTTTAGCTCAAAATGTATGATCTCATGGTTTTTGGCTGCAGAGAGGTCTAGTTTAGTTTCTGCATCAACCAAATTATAAACATGATATGGAGATGGTTTTCATGGGCTGATGGGAAACTCATGAAGTTCAACAAGGGAAGATGGAAAATGGGGAGGAGAAACCCCATGCACCAGTATGTTCTAGGACCACCTGGCTGGAAGGCAGCTTGACAGAAAAGGACCTAGGAATTCTGGTGGATACCAGGTTGAACAGGAGCCAGCAATGTGTCCTTGCTGCAAAGAAGGCCAGTGGTATCCTGGGTTGCATTGGGAGTGTTCCAAGCAGGTCAAGGAAAGGTGACCCTTCTCCTTTATTCAGCACTGGTGAGGCCACACCTGGAGTTCTGTGCTTCCCAGTACCAGAGAGACATTGACATAATGGAATGAATCAAAGGGCCGCTAAGATGATGAAGTATCTCTCCTGTGAGGGAAGGCTGACTGAGCCAGGACTGTTTAGCCTGGAGAAGAGAGGGATCTAGCTTCTAGCTAATGTACGCAAATACTTGACAGGAGGGTGTAAAGAAAACTAAGCCAAGGTTTTTTCAGTGGTGACCTGTGACAGTAAGAGGCAATGGGCAAAAACTGAACATCAGGAAACACTTATTTTACTGTGAGGATGAATAAGTCACCCAAAGAAGTTGTGGATTCTCCGTCATTGAAGGTATTCAATAGCCGCCCAGACATGGTCCTGGGCAACTGATTCTAGGTGGCCCTGTTTGAGCAGTGGGGTTGGTCCAGATGACCTTCAGAGGTCCCTTCCAACCTCAACGGGTCTGTGATTCTGTGATTCATCTTTGTGCCATTTTGAGTATGTTGTCTGCGCATAATCGCAGATAATTCTCAGGTCTAAATATAGTAAATGAGCAGTCTCAGCACAACTCAAGGTCCCTCCAGATGGGTTTTAATGCACAAAGACTGATGACTTGGCAAACCCATGTGGGAAAGGACATTCCAGGTATACCAGGCTTGTAAGGAAGACCAGAGACAAAATTGTGAGAAGCTGAAGATCAACAGACCTCTGGCTTTGGAAGTTGCCATTTCTGGACAGCTGAATTTGTGCTATGCAAGTCAATTACTAAAAGCATAGAAGGTTATCTACTGTAAGACATCAAGTATTCAAACTGATGTTGACAGCTCCATCATCTGTTGTCATGCAGAGCTGTATAAACAAACACATTTCCACATAGTGGGTGTTATGAATTGTCACCTTCCAGAGAATCCACTAGTCCTGTTACATGCACACTGAGGTATCCTGTGGCAGCCAATAAAGACAAGTAAGCATACTTCCTTCACAGCAGTAAACTCAGCTACTTTTGGTAAAAGACTAGCTGTTTTTGGAGATCGTGTACAGCCATGCATTCCCACTGGCTTCATACAGAAGAAGCATCATCCTGAGAAAAAATACACAGAGAAAATGGTGGTGGTGGGTTCAGGCTTAGAATGAGTTTAGCCCGAAAGGGTTTGGGTTTTTCTCAAGAAAAACGAAGAATTTCATGTTGATGAAGAGTGTTATTTTCTTTGTGCTTTAAACTCACAAAGATATCCAAATAAGGATTTAGGAGCTTATAGTTATATTTTGCCCTATTTTAGTCTATTTTTAGACTTTTCATGGCTGCACAGGCCTCAGCCATCCACATGGCTTGCATATATCTGTAATTATTCTTAGTGAGGAGTGGTCCTTGGATTTCCAGTGTAAGGCTCATGAAGGTAACTGGTGTAACTAAAAGTGGGTATGGCTTACCTCTTCACGGATTCTATGCTCGAACTTTGTAGACACTACAAAAGTACCATACAAGTAGGAAGAAAAATCACAAAAAAGTGCAATATGTGGGGTAATAAGATGGAAATATTTGTATTTCATACTCTGTGTATTCTCTTTTTATTTCCAAGCTTTTCCCTAATTTATTCTGGTGCTTCAATTGTTTGCTTTTCCTCATAAGAATGTTTTAATTAGAGAAAGAAGATACCTCTGTAGGGTATAGAAGTGTTATTTTCTAATCTTCCAGATGGGGAATCTTGTATTTCAGAAGTAATAGAAGGCTTTTGACTCACTTAAGTCAGAGTACTTATATGCAATAATGTCTCTGTTCTCATTAATGGCTAATTTATATATAGTATCCAGACTGATGGGAAAAAATGAAAAGATGGGTATGAGACTCCAAATGCAATTTATACTTTTTTACACAAGGACCCATCCCATTAGAACTGAACTATGTTTTATTTCTATCTACATGAGTCGTGTTACTTGTAAAGGTGGAATACAGCTGCTTTCAGTGCTCCAAATTGTCATGCATTCTGAAGTGGGGCATCTTCCAATGCTAGTTCCACCTGACCCATGTTTGGCAACACAGCTTTGCAGTTTTATGCCACAACTTCAAAGACAACAAAACTTGTATGTGTGAATGACCTCTGTCTCTGCTTGCAGGCTATGTAGGATGCTGTTACCCACGTGGTGCATATCCAAAATGAGCACCACTTCTAGCTGGCATAAGTCTTTTTCTGAAAGTGTGCATATTTATAAAGGCAGCACAGGATGATGAGACTTTAAAGTGCCTTAGGAAATACATAAAATTATAGGCTGGAGAAATTCTGTTTTGCCAACAGCTGGGACTTGAACTGAGGTCTCCTGTAGAAGTTGCTGAAGCTTTCCATGCAGTGGAGTGAGACTGCTGTAAGAAGTTTATTTATACCTTTGGGTTTGGTCCTTGAGTCAGCTCCCACTCAAAGGCAATACTGCCCTAAATGTAGAAGTTAATCTTCAGGGAAATGAAGCTTTGGCTGAGGAATAACCTGAAAACATGTGTATTTCTCTTCGTCATGGATGAAATTTTTGTAACCAGATCCATTTGAGTTTCATTATTAGCGTATGAAACTATGAAGACACATTTGCCATTAGCAGGTGTGAATCTAGACAATCCCATAGCTACACGATATATTCACAGCTTGACAACTGAGGCAGTTGACTTTGGTGAAAACTGAAGTAATGTAACATTGCAGTTGTGCTTGTAGATGTAAAGAGTGTTAGGTTCTTACCAGCTAATTTTTTTCATAACAAAGTGGGATGACAAGAAGGGCAACAAATCCTTTGTTTGAAATAAATACATTTAAAATAGGTGTCCGTAAGTCATTTTCTATGACTGTATTTTGTTGGTTTTCTTCTCAGTGGTTAACTAGTAACTATTTCTAACACCAGAATAAGTGCATCTGTTAGCTTGGTCCTAGAAACAGACAAGTCAGAGATTACTGGAGAGTATGGGCTTACTAAAAGAGCAGCCTACTCTGTACCTAAGATTTCTTTTTTTTTTCCTTGATAAATTACTTACAGGTGACCTGTAGAAATGGAAGGAAAAAGTGCTTAGGGGCAGTTAACTTGTGAGTAAAGATTCAGAGGTAGGGAAATGGGAGATATTTTTAGGTCATATTTGAAG
The DNA here is from genome assembly GCA_013397795.1 of Orthonyx spaldingii. NCBI lineage: Eukaryota > Metazoa > Chordata > Aves > Passeriformes > Orthonychidae > Orthonyx > Orthonyx spaldingii. Next base: position 242,170 of record VZTJ01006151.1, on the reverse strand, counting down.
GATTTAATTCCTTCCATCTGTTAAGTTTTTTAGTCAAGCATGTGTCCAAAACACAAACAAATAGCACCTGGGATAAGAAAAAAATCAAACCTAGTGCATTTACTTTTTGAGATGACCTTTGGGGATAACTTTCAGTGTATATCATGACTAGCTCAAAGTGGTTGTCTATTTTGGATATCTGCATAATGCAATGGATGAAATTCTATTAACAGCCTTATGTTTTTTCAGTTGAACGTAATTTGCATTTTAATGAATTCTGCAGGGACAGAAATAAAACTGAAGATGTGATTGGGTAGAGGATACAGATCCTTAGAATGAACTCCAGCTTTACTAGATGCTGGAGAATCCACACATGAGCAAATTGTTCTATGTGCCCTTTAAGAGGGCAAGCATTAATGGAGGTTAGTTCACAATGGATCAGAAATCTGAGATGCCAATCATAAGTCACAAATCTGAGGAAATCCACATTTCATTACATCTTCTGTGGCAAAGTCATTTACTTTTTTTAGGCCACAGTCAAGTGAGTATGAGTTGTTGAGGACATATTTCCCTCCTGTAAACTAAAATGGATGAATCAGTCTGAGGAATTGCTGGTGTTTTCTTCTGCATGTGGAAAGAATCACACATAGGAAATATATTGATTCAGAGTTGGCATGGAATACTTGAGCCTTTAAGAGTAGTCTCGCTGCATCATACCCAGATGAAGTTTGTGGGCTTTGATTTTTGTTCCTTACAGAACAGAATTTGAATACTGCTTTTCTTTTTCTGTGTGCATATGATGCAGTTAGATAATGGTTTTCTCAAATAGTGATGCTGCTGCTAGTATCTGTGTGTTGTTAGTAGTACTTGAGTAAAATATGATCATGAGATTGGACTTTTACCTTTTGTTTCTGTATTTGGTACATTTATTTTGGCTTTTCCATATTTGAAAGTGGCAGAGCAGAGACAAGAGCCTGGGAGATGTCCTGCGTGATATTGTAGCAAAAGCTTTTTAATCTTATCCTGAAACATTTTGTAATGAAGTGTGCCTTTTGTTATCTTCATTGATTGTTGAAAGGATATTTTAAACAGCAGTCAACTACGTTTTTAAGTAAAAGCACAAAGTAAAACAAAATAATTTTGAGTGCAAAGCCATAGTCAAGTGAGTATGAGTTACTGAGGATATATTTCCCTCAACATCATTAATACTCATTAATTTACTTGCTTCTGTTTCAGGTAGCAAGAAAGCATTCAGTACACTTAGTAACTCTTGTCAACACAAAAGTCAGGGGAAATTGTTATGTGCTACTGCCACTGATCTGGCAATCACCTGCTCTGTTGATTGCTGATTTTTATTTGACTTGCAAAATAGAATACATTTACTCCTCTCAGTAAAAACTCTGTCCCTGTTCTGATCTGTGCAGAAGTAGATATGAACAGATCTGTCAGAACACGTACAGTGGGATGGAACTGTCTTCTGTAGTCCCAGTACTTCCCAGCTGTGACCACTACAGTCTTGTCAGCATGTTCACATGTAATGCTGTCAGAAAGTCAGTGTTGGCTCACTGAAAGAGAGCGAAGGGTGAGCCAGCACCAGTCTCACTTAGTCTTCCTTATTTCTGGTAGTATTTTCTGTGAACCTAATCCAACCCCAAAAATGAGAACATATGGTCTGTGGAGAACCTACAGAAACCAAATGATTTTATGTCTTACAGTGGAAATCAAGACCTGTAACTTCACAGATTGTATGGCAAGTTAATTTTATTTAAGATATTTTTTAGATATTTTTGAAAATGTAAATTTCTGCAAGGTCTAGAGTTTTCCTGTATATTTATATCGATTGATTTTGTCTTGGGAAGACAAAAGTGCAAAGTGCAAGTGGACTCTAGTGGGAAGCAATTTTCTCTGCTTCATATCAGGTTCAGTTATATTCTTAAAGGCACAGAAAATACAGAATGTCTGCCACCTGAAATATTTCATTCACTGGTCATGTTAGCAGACTGAACATGTGGTAGGGAAAAGACAACCTAAACCACAGATAAGCCTGACACTCCTTGCACTTTTCCCTAGGCATCAGGAACATCAGGTGTCCCTGTCATATGCACTGCTTGCAGAAACCCCACATGTTCGTGTTTGAAGTTATTCTGTTAGTTGTGAATCCTTAGGGCCTTGGATTTTTCTTTGCTAACCCAACTCCTCCTCAGTCTGACTTGTGGAAAAAAGAGATACAGCTTATCTTCCACTTCACATATGGCCTTGTTTGTCCTCCTTGTTTGTTCTAGTTGCTTTTATTCACCTTTTCTAGGACATTTAGGTTTTACCTCTTTCTAATTCTTTTGAAATCACTGCATCACAAACTGTGTTGTCTGTTTTATTAGCAGTGCCTGTCAGAAGACTAAATATATAAACTTCATGAATACTCATTTGTTTGATACAGTAATTGCCAAAACTGTTTACAGAGATATTTACAGATGGTTGCTAGACATCATTTTGTCCCGGTCTCATTTTCCAGCATTTCAGATACCAAGATAATATCACAGCTCCTATCTGGCAAGAGTGGCTTCTTTCTTAGCTTTCTTAGTGTTTCATCATGGTTCATATGAAAAAAAAATACCATAATAGCAATGAAACAGCCCCATGTCTTTTTCACCCTGACAGTAGCTGGACCATGGAGGTTAATCAACACTGAGCAGGATCAGACCTGACCTCAGCACTCCTTTTACTAAACCATTCTGGCATCTGTTTCTCTGCAGGTTCCTTCTTCTCGTAGTGAGTTTGGCATGAACATATTGTTAAAATATTCTAGATATGATTTGGAACATTTCCCTTTTTTTCCTTGCTTCCACAATAAGTATTCCTCAGTCTTCTTTCAGACAAGTCAGTGAAAGCTTTTAAAATGTATTTTCTTGGAAGTGATACACGACTCAAACACAGTTTGCAACATGCATCTGTATTTAAGTGGTCTAATGCCACTGTCCCATGTTTGTTTTGTGATAGCAAAGGCATTTGTTAAATCTGTAGCTGAATTTTCTTACTGAATATTCATGTTTCTTCCTGAGCCAGTATGATTGCTTGTTCTTCATTTCCCTAAGACAGCTCTCTGGATGGGAGGGAAAAGTGAGATTCAGTTAACTGACGAGTCATCTGCCTACTCTGATGCTTATAATTCTCCTCACTGTAGCACATGGCTGCTCTTCTACCCCTTTTTATTTATCTGATCTGGCCCCTTTATAATGTCAGCCCTTGTAAGTCTCTGAAGAGAATTAGGTTCAGCCTTGTAGTATTTCCAGCAACCTGCAGGTGAAAAGTTTCACTTGCCTGAGGTTTTTTACATCTTGGAAAGTAATGAGATAGAGATGATTCAGGCAGTGGATGGATAACACATAAAATATTTTAAATTGAAAACCTCTTGACAGAGTATTTGACAATAAGTAGGTGTTCCCAGTCCACTGGGAAATGTTATTTGCCAGGTAGTAGCTTCAAAATAGAACATATTAATAGAAAGAGATAGGATAACTTTAAATACTGCCAAAGAAATAGAAAATCTGCACTGAATTAGTTTTAATACAATTTTTCACTGGTTAATCTAAGAGAGTTATTGATGATTTTTTCCTAATGACTACTGAGCAAAACTATTCATCCTTTATTATCATTGCTATTTTCCTATTTACTTATTATTGCTATTTTTTATCACTGCTGTTACAAAACTGCACTTCACTATCAAGAAGAGCAGACAGTGAAGAGGGCAAAGAACTTGTTTGCCTGCCTTCATTCCTGTTATTTGAGTACTGCAGTGCTTGTTCTACTGACAGCTTAAGCAATACAAGGTCATTAGGAACTGAAAGCCATGCTACAATCTGATGTGAAATAAATAAAATTGAAAGTCAGTTTTACTCCTTAGTCAGTTGTCAGTGGTGCCAGATGTTGTGAATTAAAGAGGGGAGTGAATCCCCCAGAGTTTTGTGCTGTTCTAACATGCAAATTGACCAAGAGTAAAATGCTTATAGTCCAACAAGTATAAGGCTTACTTCACACATATACAGTGAACTGGTTTACAAATAACTTCTGAAGATAATTTCTTCACACTGATTCCTTGCATCTTTTCTCAGAAGTGCCTCCAACAGCTGAAAGAGAACGATCCAAGTGGATTTGCAGAATGTAGTGTAAGCCCTTTTTGAGCAGATGGAGAACTAAGTGTTTGAGATACACAGTGTTCCTGGTTGTGGCCCGTAGTATGTCTTGAAGAGAGTATCTTAAGTCATGGTAACTTCTTTGGGACTAGAGAGGTCCTCAGTCCTTTTACACAAATCTGGATGAGGATTGCTGACTGTTTCCCAACCACAAATCCTTCAATCATCTGAGTTCTCTTTTTTTGGTTTGGTTTGGTTTTTTGGGTTCTTTTGGGGGGAGGGTTGGGACTGGGGGGGAAGTTGTTATTGTTGTTTTGGTGGGGTTGGTTGGTTGGGGCTTTTTGTGTGTATTTTTTTTGTTTGTTGTGTTTGGGTTTTTGTGGGTTGTTTTGGCTTTTTTTCATGGTGCTTTTATTTGGTCTTAAGAGATATAGTAGAATTAAGCAGCTGTGGTTAAAATAAACAAAGAGGATAACGCGGCTTCAGGAGAATTGGCTCAGGAAAAAGGAGACAGATTAACAACATGTGACCAACAGAGGTGCCTCGATTCCACAAAGTTATGCCAGTGGATGCTAAGCATTGCAAATGTATATTTGATGGACTGACCAGAATCTGACTGTGCTCCTTGCTGAGGAGTGTCCATGAATAAATAGCAAGGGCTTCCATTTCAGAAGAAAGTACTTCAGGTGCATGCCCCTGCATTTGTGCAAATATATAACATATTAATTTAGCCTATAGTTTTAAACAGTCACAGAGTTCTGTTTTAAAAAAGGCTTTAATACAGTTGCTTTAGAACTAGAGCACTGAGGGAACTCAACTGATCATGATTACATTTGTTTTTCTCTCTACTCTCAACGGAATAAAATATGATTTCCTGTCTTCTCTGATACTTTTCCCTTGGGGCTTTTGTATACTGGAATTTGGACTGTTTGTTACTCTGAAAACTCACTTGGTAAAAACGTCTCTTCCTGTTGACATCTATGAAAGTAGTTGAAAAGTCTCCTTCCAGCTTTCAAAGCCTTGAGTGCTGGTGAATTGCATGGTTTTGGAAAGAGGTTTTAATAATGAGGCAAATGAAATTTACTAGTCAAATCATGGTTGCTAACATGCACAGATCTTGGACATTGTTATGCTTGCACAGGGATTAGTAGTTGCAATTAAATATTCTTCAAATTTTTCTAAGAACTGAGAGAACAAAATTCAGTTCTCTTTCTCTTCTGCAGGTCTAATGGGATGAAATAGCAACATGCATTTGTTTTTGCTGTCATGCTCAGATCTGAATGTTTCTGAATGTGGAGCAATGAATTCAGGAGATCTTTCTGTCCAGCTGGTTTTCAGATTGGATTTTGATTTCAAGTGAAATTAATTGTATGGAAATAAATAGGAAAATAAAATAAAATAAAATAATTTAAAAATCATCTCAGATTTCCATTTTGTAATGAATGTTATTACATAGGGAAAAGCCCTAAACTTACATCTCCTGACAAGCAGCTTCAAACAGTGGTGCATTAAGAGACAGCATTGTAATTTGCTGCTTGTTTTCCGTTTGAAGTCTGTAGATAGGGTCATTTGCAGGAATTAAAGAGAGACTGCGTTTAATCCCCAAACTTTGCATTTCAGAAAGATATCTTTTCAGTTACGTGTGTTTAGGAAACGGGGCTTAATGCTCCAAAGTGCTTTGTTAGGCTGATGGATTCTCATTCATTATGATGAATTGCTTAGAGAATTTTTCAGCTCTTATCCCCACGCTTACTAATGAGGAAACGGTTTAATGTGAAGATTATGTATAATGCTTTGTTACTATATTTTAAATGAGCTATTATTGTCAGTCTGTTATCAAGGACAGCATAACTGCACATTCTAATATATGCATAAAGTTAGTGTTTCTGTAGGAACCACAAGTCCTTTATGGGCTTTATGAATTACATAGCCTTCAAAAATTATTCAGCCTTTATGGATTTTATGTTAAATATCCTTCCAATCAGCTCTCCTCTGTGGAATGACTGCATAATTCCTTCTCCTGTATTAGTTGTTCTCTGGATTTTATGTATGTTGTCTTTGACTTTTTGAACTCTCTTTTGTTTTTGATGTTCTTCCATCCAGCAGATGAGTGATTAGGGCCTTGCCAGTCCTTCTGATTTCAGGAGTTTTGGTATTTGATGTATAATTTTTAATATTTTTTTTTCTAATACTGTTTCCAAGTTCTGCCCCTGTTCTCCTTCCTGCCCTCTGAGTTTAACTATCACTTGACTGTGTTGTACACATTTTAATTCTTCTTCATACATCATCTCTGAATCCTCTTCAAATGTTCATTCTTCTTTTTTGCCTACTGCACTTTGGGCATTGTGACATATATAAAAAGATAATAATGCTGACATTGGCATAACTAAATCTGACCTTTCATAGCTGCAGGCAGAGACAATTTTGTTGTTTTTTGCTTTGTTGCCTTTGTGCATGCCACTCAAAATAGCTGTGAAGTTTTGGGAGAAGAACTACTGCAGTCCAAAGTAATGCCTCATTTGTTTTGATACTTTGCTTTTATGCATCAACTTTTCCCAAATCATTTTGCAGAAAGTCTGTATTTGGGAATCTCATTCTACAGGTGTATGTTCCTTTAAGTTAATCCTTTGTTTCATTTCTACTGTTGCATTTCCCCATACTTAGTTTTAAATACTGACAATTTATCACCTAGAAAGTTCATGAATGAGGTGTTTATCCCCTAATTATTAATGACAATCATTAGCAAATCAGGGCTGTGCTTGTCTTGGACATAAGCTGTGAATAATTGTGTGGGTATGTGTGCCTAGGGGAGAATACACGTAGAATATAGCTGTTAATTGATGTCTGAGAGCTTAACTCCTAATAGAATAATGGAAGAGGTGTGGTAGGAAGAGACATGTTGAGATCATCTCATCTGCCATCCCTTGCTTGAGCAGAGTCAGCTAGAACAGGCTACCCTGTAGAGTGTCTAGTCAGGTTTGGAATATCTCCACAGATGGAAGCTCCTCAGCCTCTCTGGAAATGTTACTTCAGTGTTTGATCCTCCTCACAGGTCTTGCATCAAATTTTGTGTCTTAATTTGTGGTCATCTTGTTCTGTCACTGAGGACTCCTAAGAGGAGTCCAGCTCCCTTTTCTTCAATGCCTTCCATCAGGTATTTATACAGATCAATAAGACCCTCCTGAGCCTTCTCTCCTTGAGGACAAACAGTCCCAGCCCTATCAGCTTCTTGTCATAGGAAAGAGAGTTAATTTCCCTTACAGACCTGTGTCTGGCTTGTATTGGGGAGCCCAGAACTGGACACAGCATTCCGGTTGTGCTGGATTCACTGGTGCTGAGTAGGGGAAAAGGATAGCACTCAAAACTGCCAAACACATTCTTCCTAGTGCAGCCCTGGGTGCTGTGGACATTCTTTGCTTTGAGGTTGCATTGCTGGCTTCTGATCAGCTTGTTGTCCACCAGGCCCTCCACTGGAGAGCTGCTTCCCAGCCTCTCAGCCCATGGTGTGTCCTGGTGCACAAGGACATTCCTCCTCAGGTGCAGGACTTTGTATTCCGCCTCTTTGAACTTCCTAAGATGTCCTCTCTGCCTGATTCTTCATCCAGTCCAGGCCTCTATGAGGGGCAGCTCTGCCATTTGGTGTGTCACCTACTCGAGTTTATCTGCCAGCTTGCTGAGGGAATCCTCTGTCCTGTTGTCCAGGTCATTAGTGAAGAGGTTAAGCAGCATTGGCCCCAGTAGGTGGGGTCTGTAACCCTTGGGCACATCTCAGCTTGTCTGTGCCCATCATCCTTTTGCTGCCCTTCCACCTTCTTGAAGCCTTCCCCCACTTCAGACATGTCAGGGCTTGTTCTGCAGTCTGATAAAGTGGGGGACAACAAAACAGCCTTTGACTGTTGTTTATATTTGCACATGAATTATTTATTCCATTAGCTCTTACTAAAGAATGTTTTGTCCATTTTATAACTGTTTTCAGCCAATCACAGAGCGGTGACATTTGTTAAATATAAATAAAATGGCAACTCCCTGCTATAAAATGTACAGGCACTGGAGAGACACACACAGGTGTGCTGATTCCCCAGCATGGCAAGGGAGCTCTCTCCATGGGGCTTCCATAGGAGAGAGATTTCAGGTGCTCATTAGAAATGACATGTTTGTTGTATTTTTCACAAATTAGGAAGAACACGGTAGCTGAGGAAATTATAAAATCATAGAAATGTTGCTTGACAGGAATCTCTGCAAGTCATACCAAGGGGTGCTGCTGCTAGTGCTAGCTCAGGTCAACCATGATTGCCTGTAGCAAAGCATTGAAAACCTCTGTGACTGGAGATTTTGACACCTTCTTGGTAACTTCTTCCAGTGCTGTACTAATTTCTCAGTGAAAGTTTCTCCTAAAGTACAACCTGAAGTACCCGAGCTGCCCTTCAATTAAATAAAGAGAAGTTTAACCTGTCCTTGACAAACCCAGATCTTACGACTTCCTTTTACAGAACATGTCCTTTATTGAAGACTCTGGTGTGACCAGAGAAGCCAAAGCTTAAGGCTTCTGGCTGCATATTTACACATTTCAAAAACACAGACTGATAAAAATGTCAGAATTTAATGCTCCTCAGGATAGCTCTCCCTCTGCTAGTCCCACAGAAGATCACAGTCTCTTATACCTCTTTTCAGTTTTTCAGGACCATCCCAGGAGTACTGCTTAGGGGAATGACTCTAGGAAGATGATAACTGCTTTCTTTGGCAGATGGATTAAGGAAAGTCAGCACTTGCACAAATTCTAGTACTGTACCTTCTATTACACACAGGCTGTCAGTACAGCTGTTACAGAACTAGACTCAAAGAAGACGTCAAAATGATTCCCGTCTTCCATCAATGCTCAGTTCATGGGAATGTTGTAGAGGAGTTTTAATTTGCCACATTGGCAGTGGCAGTAGCACTAAGTAAGTTTTATTTGAGAATATTCACCTACTTCTATACTCCATCCTCATTTTCTAGTCTGTGACTGAAGAACTTTCAGTTTTTTGTGTCCTTGCTGTATTTTGGATCATATTTAGAAGATGATCTTGCTTTGCAAGAGACCTCTGAGATTGTCAGCTGATAAACCCCAGTTTTGATTAATCCTGCGGATTATCTAGACAGTGCAGGAAAATTTATCTAATCTTACCTGAAAATCTCCCTTAAGTACCAGGCCTTTCCAGAGATGGATTAACCACCCAAATCCAAAGTTGGCAATTGGCATCCAAAAACTTAATTTGTAGAAAGCCTATCTCTGTTTCGAAGTGGTGGAAACCATGTCGTTCTCACCCCCACATCCTTCCAGAACAGTTACTCTGATCTGTAAAGCATTAAGATACCATAAATGAAGGAGCGGGGAAAATGTTAAAAAAAAAACCAAAACCAAAACAAAACCAACCCCCACAAAAATGCCCAAAGCACAAAATCAGAGTGAACAGACTTCTGCTTTTAAGGGCCATTGTCTTCTGTATCTCATCTGCACATTGACTGGTCTGAGAGTCATTTGGAGAAATGGTGGAAAATCTCTCTGTCTTGAAAAGAAGACCTGAGATAGGTCACCTTTATCTTGTGAAACCTACCAAACACAAGGGGAATATTACTGGCAGCTTTTCCAAAGTGTTGCGGACCCCAACAAAGGGGAGAGTTTTAAGAGCCACCTGGACACTGAAAAACCTTTCTGTGCTAAGCTTTGATGATGCATTCTGCTTGTCCACGTGGCTTCTTCATGCTTGTCCTTTTGATGCAGGTCATCTTCCTGTTGACTTTCTGTTTTAACAGAAGTCTGTCAAAACCTAATTCAGACTGTCTTTTTGTCACTGCAGTTGTCCTGAAGTCAGTTCCCAGCACTGCCACTTTTTTTCACAGTCATGCTGTCAGTATTTCCTTGTAACAAACCTCCTGTGCTTTTTGCCATTTCATGGGGCCACATATAAGCTGTACCGTGTATTTTTCATTGTATCATTTTTGCTTCAGGCAAGATCTCCTGTTCTACCACAGCATGGAGGAAGGTGGGGAGCTTTCTGTTCTCTCTGATTGGGCCACAGATGGCCCAGGGCATGTTATTTGAAGTGGAGTACAAACTGAGACACTTGCTTCTTTTTGTCCCTCGTGGTTGTCTCTCATTATTTGGTTTCTAAATGTCTCTGTTCTATTCCAAATGTGTTAAGAGCACTCCTGGTGTTTAACCAGCACTAGAAAGTCTGATGTCAAGAACAAACCTTGCCTCCACTCTTTATCTTACACACACACCTATTTGTGCAACTTTTCCATCACACATTCTTTGCATGGGATGGAATGACTGCAAAAGTCAACAAGAATATGGTCTTATCCCTTTTCCTCTTGGTAGTGCCTTTCTTACCAGATTCCTTTTTCTGATGCTGTTCAATGACTGCAAGGGCAAGTCTATCAATATGATTCAATTAATAAACATTATCAGAATGCTATTTCCTAGCCCTTCTTCACCCCAGTTTGTTTGCCGCTCGGTAGTTTTGCTGGATTCTTCACACATCTTACTCTGAGAAGCATGAAATGTCATTATTTGTGTAAATGCTAAGAAACTACAAATACTATTACCACTATCAGAAATTATCTAGCCGTTACTGACAATTGTGGGCACAATGCTTGATTCTTGTAATCACCTATGGCATAATTAATCAATTTGCTAATCAGATGTGTGAAGCAAAATGTACTACAAATGCTTGCTAATATTCCCCTTGCTCCTGTTATTGGAAAGGACTGAGACACAGGCTGTTTGGTTTTCTTACGGACCTCTAGAGTTGTGAATATTTCATTCACATCCTGTCTAATAATTCCTCCCAGGCTAGATAATCCTGTGCACAATCTCCTTCTGTACAATATGTCAGTCTTGGCATACCTCTGACCATCTGTGTTGTCCTTTCCTGGGTCTTGTAAACTCTTCCTGTATTTTTTATGGTTAAGGCAGCTAAACCTGGCTATAATGCTCTATTGTGAAAGTCTATATTGTTGTATTAGTTCACACAATGCTCAAAAATGCAGAATAAAATAAATGAGTCCCTTTCCCTATTCTGGTGATAGCACTTGTCAGGAAAAGGCTTTTCTGGGGAGTTTCTTTCTCTCTGAGTTTATCTGGAGTTCTAGTTTCCCTCAAAGCATTTTAGACTCTTAATGTTTCCTAGAATGCTGTATGTTTTCTGGAGACAGTGATGAAGACAGATAGATGTTGAGGTACTGAAAAGAATTCAGAGTGCAGGAGAACCTGTGAGGAACATTGGTGTTCCTTTTGTTTGCTTTTAAGCTCAAAATATGTGTACCATATCTTAGATAAATTGCCCTATAAGTAAAAGTGACTGACTTTATGATAGTGTTCTGCAGTGACATAAACACCAGGGGAAGGAGAGATTTGATGGTTGCCTAGAGGATGATGATTTCTAATCATGAGAGGGGAAACGAGCCAACATTTTTTGAGAAGAAAAATCCAGTGAAATTTATTATGCTATTGAACCATTTCTCTGGGGAAGGAATGTCAGTGCCATCACTCTCACACAATTAAATACCAAGCAGCATATATTATTTAATTATACGGTGAAAAAGGAATTAATAAGATGACTTGATATATTCTTGCTGCTTTCACACTCCAAGATTCAGTTGTTCCTAACAGAAAGGGGTGGATCCTGTGAGAATAAATAGTTGTCAGAGCATTTTTGTAGTGTTCATCTTGTATAAAAAATGAGATGGGTATAGAATAAAGTGTCAGGGAAGGATACTTTATTGCTAGAATCCTAGCCAGCTTTGGTTGGTATGGTTGTATGCAATTAGGTCCCGTGTCAGTGGAATTATTTGGGATGTTTTAAGGAAGCATGAGTGAAAAAAGCATTTGTAATGAGACCTGAGGTTTAAAGCATAGATTTTAGCATCAGCAGTACTGCTATGCAGTAGAATTGCAGAGAGAAAAACAGAGAAGAAAGCACAAAAATCAAGGAGCTGTGGAGAGAAGAAATATGAAATTTGTCTTAAACTTTTAGAGCTATTTAGTATGGGATGCCACCTTGTGGAAGCTTTTAGGTCATCATGTCTTTTATCAAATCTCCTCCTGACTTTTTGCTCTCATCATTCTCTAGATAATCCCGCTTGCATAGCTCCACCTTGGTCTTTAACAGCCCCTTCATCACCTGATTGTTTATGTAATCTGAACTTCCAGTGCCATTTAGGGGTGGAGAAATCTTACTTTGGGAGGTAGACAGTATGTGAAAAGAAGTTTCCTTAGCTTTGGAGTGAGCTGTTTGGAGAGCGTGATCAGTGCAGATACTGTGGTGTGATTGTGGTACTGCTCTCTTGCATGTTGTCAGAAAGCTCTGAACGGAACTGTAATCACATTGTGCACTTCTGGTGTATTAGCCTGACCACTACAACAGTTGGAAAGAAGTCATTCCATGACTGTCTTCAGCAGGACATTAGAACTGCAAGAAGAAATAGCAAATGTGGGTATGCCTGCAGCCTGACTTCATTTTGCATTGTAAAGGACTCTTCTCCCAATGTGCTCATGTCTGGCATTCATCTCCATAGTGGTCTGCCTTGGGACAGCACAGGTGTGTTGCAAATCCACCAGACCTTTGTTGCAAACATTTCACATCAAGTGTCAATTCTTCCCTGCTCAAGGCATTGTGGAAAGGGGAAGATGCAGGTAAATGGTCTTCTGCCAGAAAGCAAAGTGTTCTGCTCCTGAGTTTACTGAAATGCTAATGTGGCTACCACAAGCAAGTGAAGAAACGATATGCCCTGTGTGGAAGCGTATATAGAGGGTCTCCTGAACTGAGACCCTGCCAAAGGGACATCTGTCTTTTTCTGCTCTCCAGCTTTGATTCTCCTTCTGCTCTTGGTCTTTTTTCTGTCTTCTTGTCCATCGCATGGAGCACATGTCTGTTTCCTGATTTCCTCTACTTGAAGATTCCTCTACTTGAAGATTTCCTCTACTTTCTCTACTACCTTCCCTCACCTAAGCAATTATGTGCTTCTAACTTTTTCTAAATAAACATAAACATGAACCTTCTGGGGTAATTTCCTAGCCATCCTTCTCTTCTAGACTAAATCTCTGTCAAGGATTGTGCTGCAGGATTTTTTCAAATGATAAAGAGATGCTGGTAAGGGCTTCTTTCTTCTGTCTCTTTTGCTGCTATCTCATAATTGGTGTTAGATTCTGAGATGTGATTCTTTATGGGCTGAGGTTTGTATTAATCATGTGTGCTCCTTTTTGTCCTTTACTTGTCCTTCCTCTGTAAGCCTTTTGCCCTGATCTTGCTCTTACCACCACCTTGTTTATCTGCAATGATCTATTGCTTTTGGCCTAATGATTCCAGAATTCATTGCACTCTCAAAACACTTGAGCCAGGGCTGTGATTTCTGAACTTTATTAATAGAGTATGAAAGTCCAAGGAACACATTTGTGAATGACCTTTAAAGTGTGAATTCAGGATCTGATGGAAAGTTACACTGAACAATTTTGGTCTTTCATAGAAACTTCTTCGGAAACATTTACAGTCTCATCCATGGAGTGTCATGAAGTCAATGATTAAAGTGCCATCAGCTAATGGCAATGACAGCCCTGGCAGCTTAGAAATGTCATTTAATACCTTAAATGAATGTTGTGTGGTGAGAGCTGTTCCTGACCTCCTGAACCAGAACCTCTCAGCTCCAGCAACTGCTTGCAGTTCTCATCTAACGGTGGAAACAGCTGAGCCACAGGGTGGATTCCTGAGTGAGCTTGAGGCACCAAAACTGCAGCAATTCAAGGACAGAGTAGATGAAATTTAAAGCAGGAGCAATAGGGTGGCTCATTCCATGAGCTGCAGAGAGTCTAAACCTGTGGTCGTGTCCACTGGGTCCTGCAGCAGAATATGATCAGGAGGTTTCTGTTTTGCATCCCCCCACAGCTCTTTACTACTCCAAGTTCACATTGACCTTGCTGACATACCATGAAAGGCAATGAGAAATCAATTCAAGATTAATGATGTCCCTAGAAATCTGATTTTGGTGACATTTTGTGAACTCTGGCAATCAACATTAAAGCTATGAGAACTCATACTAAAACCCAACCTGGGTACTGCGAATGGGCACTTTATGACAAATATTACTGAAATGATGCTTTTGATAGTAATTATTTTCAGGACTTCCCTGCCTCCCCTAGGATGAGACAAGACATGCTTGAATAATGAGAGACCTTGCAGATGACTGCAGAAATAAGTGCAATGGAGCATTCTTTCAAATAGTATTTTTTTATTTTCATTGAGAAAAATTGCATTGGGTTGCTGCTGGGAGGTCAATGGGTAGCCCTGGTTTCATGTGCTAAGTGTCTCAGAAGAGAATTCTGCCATCCAGTGGCTTTTAAATGGAATTATAAGTACAGGTGACATGACCATGTCTGAGTAAAATCATTTAGTTTCACTTTGTTTCAGCACCAGGCCACTGAGAGCATTACAGCAGAACACTTACCCGAGAACTTGCTTGTGGAATTCTTCCTTTTCAGAGTTTTGGGGGAAGGAGACAGTGACATTTGTTTTAATGGTGGAACTTTTGTTTTTCTTGTTTCTTTGCAGTTATGTGGCTGTGGTCTGCTGGGCGTGGGCATCTGGCTGTCAGTGTCACAAGGGAACTTCGCCACATTTTCGCCCAGCTTTCCGTCACTTTCAGCTGCCAACCTAGTCATTGCCATTGGCACAGTGATCATGGTGACCGGCTTCCTGGGCTGCCTAGGTGCTATCAAGGAAAACAAGTGCCTCCTGTTGAGCGTAAGACATCAGTACTCCTTTTCACTAAGACCAGTGGCTGTTGCTTTGTTATTGTTTTATTTGAATGACCAGTGCAGAATAGTCTTGTGGTTCGCTGTGACATCACCCTTGGGTTTCAGTCTTCTGTATGCTTGCAGTATGACATCCCACAGCTTTGGTCACAGTGATATCAATGGTGTATTAGCAAATGTATCCTTGTTACTATGTGCCTTAATGTATTAGGTAGCAAAGCAAATTGCTGTCAGTTACCTTTGAATGGTTAAGCATGAACTGTAGGATCAACCTGGATAGCCCGTCTGGAAATGTCTGTTGGAAGGATTGACTGAAAAAAATCTTAAGCACAGAGCTGCTCAAAGCCTCTCGTGGCTATTTTCTACACTGCCCTTTCCTAAGGCCTTTGTGAGAGGATGGTGGAAACCACCTGAACCAAAGTTAAGACGTCAAGGTCTCTGCCAGGCCTTTTCAATGAAAAATAAATAGTCTGACCCTTGACAGTCTTTGACCAGCACTGAAGCACAGAGGTTGGGAACCCCTCTCAGAAAACACAGTGTGGATCACTCTTCTTGCATAAACCCAGGAGGATTCATCATTAGCCTCCCTGACTAATGATGGGAGGTTATATGGGGGAATGTGTAATATCCCCCCCCACATAAATAGCCCCCTCCAAAATAATGATGGGGAGAGGAGAACTCCCCTATGAGGAGAGAGGTATTGTGGCAGAAGGTGAGAGGAGAGCTTTCAAAGCAGTTGGGTTCCAATTCAGTCACAGCTTACAAATACAGATCCTGTGACATTAAGGAGCATGTTTTTCTTGTGCAAAACTTTCTCTTATATGATGTTGGGGAACAGCTGGGCAGAATTCCTTAAACCACCTCAGAGAATTAAACTGGAGGGAAAATGTGCCCCTAGTTTTTTGCTATCTGATTGCTTGGTTTTGTGTGTTGTAGAGCTAGGAAAGCAGAAATTAGTATTGAGGTCCATGTCATTCATCCACACTAACTGCAACACCAGCTTTTTTTTTTTTTAAGAGTGTTTATATTCTTACAAGGTTCTGCAAAAGTCATTTTATACGATCATGACTGTCATGAGTTTCCAACTGGAGAGCTAGCTGTGCTCCATACTGCTTCTTCCCCAGTGTCTGGGGGGGGCAGGTGCCATGCCTGTCTGGAGTCCACTAGGGCATAAAAGCATGAAAAAAAAAAAGCCTAGTGGGCATGAAAAGTAGTGAGAAACTACTAGAGCTCACACTTGGGATGCCTCTGCAAAGAGACAGATTTCAGATACAGAGCTGGGAATAGAAGTGCTGAGTAATATGATGACTATTCCACAGTCACACGTGGTTAAAGCACATCTGCTAGGGAATAATTTCTGAGGCACATCACGTTGGGTTTTGTGGTAAGGGATTTAGCATCTGTCTTGTAGTCTGTGTGAAGGGAAGAGACTCCCAGGGCTGTGTGCTGTGACAGCAGTCAAAAGGAGCAAGACAAAAGCATGGCTGAAACCTGCAAACTGGTAGTAAGCCTATTGTCTTCATAGTTTCTAGCAGTTCCAGGTTTGCTCTCTAGCTGGCAACTGTGTATACACTGTCTCTTTTTTCTTTATTCTAGTTTTTCATCGTTTTGCTGATAATTCTTCTGGCAGAGCTGATATTACTCATTTTATTCTTTGTTTATATGGACAAGGTAAGCAAATATGCATATAGATTAGTTAACTTTATTAGCATGTAAACCAGGTTTAGTTTTTTGTTTGATGAAGGTATGTTGGGTCTCCTTGATCTTCACTTTGGTGAAGTAACCTTGAGATTTTGGCTGTTTCCTGTAAGCTGCTTCTGAAGGGGGAGGAGAAAGTGATAAGGAGACCAAGCAGGAGAGAAATCCCTGAAATAAAACCATGGTGCAGAGCCTCCGTTTTAGTCTTGCCCTGAAATCTTAGATCGCCTTCAATATGTTTGATGTCTGCAAGAACTGATCATCTTGTAGTCCTGAGTTGTGGGAGGTCCTGCTTAAAACCTTGTAGCTTCTTAGGGCCAACCCTTGGAACAGGACTGGAGGAGAGAGGATGGGATATTCACAGGCTGTTCCAAATGCCACCAGTTGTCTCACTTGACTGGGCAGTCCCAGAGAGTTTGGCATGAGTGCAAAATGGATCAAGAGGCAATTTGTCATAAAGCCCATCTGTAGGAATCTGCTATCTCATAGCGACTAAGTGAAGTAGGCACAACTGGCTGGCCCATCAGATCCATAACACTGGAAAAGTGCCTGGGGAACTGCAGAGCTCTGCTAAACACAGGGCAGAACCTTACAGTATGAGTATGTCCAGGCTTATTTTAAAACAGCTTCTCCCAGACCTTTATCTCTTCTCAGGTTGTCATTATGATGCCTGCTACTTTCAGGGAGCTGAGGTGAACTTCTGATTTTGACTGGGTTGTAAAAGGGGGATGAAACAGATCTTATAATATCGTTGACCTTTATGCCAGGACCATAATCCTTTCTCTGCTACCAGCTCACTACTGTCAGAGGCAAGGTGCATTCCTACCTGCATCTAGGACTCTGGGCTCAGACTGAAATTTGTACAAGAAATGGGATATCTCAGATCTCCTGTTAAGCATTTCATCTTTATCTTGTAAAGAAAGAAGAGCACATTTGAAAGTCATAAATCCTACAAGCTTGTTCCCACAAGGAGAAAAACAATAATGTCTTTTTTCAATTGATTTTGTATTGGCTATTCACTATAGCTTCCCTGAACCCATGCAAGGATAACTCCACTAAGGTTGGGAAGCTGGGACTCTGGTTTTGTGATATTAACAAATTAAAACAGGCCACAGGTTACAGGCAGGAGAGGCTGCTGAGGGGTATTGCCAACAGCTATCTCTGGCAAGGTTACAGCAAGGTCAGCAGATTGATGCTGTTCATGTTCAGCTAGTTTGAATCAGATGATGACTGTGTGATGGACTTTTAGCAGAGGTCTCCTATCTCAAGAGAATTAGTCCACTATTTTGCAATCTGAGGGAGAGACTAGGCCTTGGCAGGTGCTTAAAGGTCCCAGTGATTTGTGACAGTCCTGAAGCTTTTCTACCCACGTTAAGTTTGTGGTGATAGAAGGTAAGAGATAGACATTCCCTGTGTGAGTGTGCACCATTTCATCCTTTCCTCTGAACAGCAGTGCATTGACTTCCTCTATCTTTTTACATGGTGCAGGTCAGTGAGAGTGCAAAGAAGGATTTGAAGGAAGGTATGAAGCTATACAATTCAGAAAATAATATTGGACTGAAAAATGCATGGAATATTATTCAAGCAGAGGTAATGTATTCTCTCAATAGTAAAAAAGTAACAATTCGGTCATCAAGGCTGCTGCAGTCTGTTAAGTGTGGCATCCATGCCTAGTCTAAAAGATGACTAATGAAGGTTTTCACTTCTGATTTTGCATTTGTGAACATCCAGGGAATACTGTGAAACCCAGGAGTACTGTGAAACCCAGGATCAAAGTGTAGTCTGTAAGGTGAAAGATGCTCACCTGTCTGAGATTGTGGCTATCAAAGGCATAGGGATGATCTAAAAGAGCAGAGAGACAACAAAACCTGCATAGGTGGCACTGCAGCTTTGGCAGGCTTTTGCTTTTAGCAGTTGTGGGCAGATTATCTTATGTTTTGGTGTTGGGGTTCATGTCTCTGTGACAAGAAGACTAACATACCTCGGGTGTGGAACCATTTATTTTCTTTGGTTTTGTTTTTCCTTTGTGTTTTTAATTATTTGCTGTAAGTGTTCAACAACCACAGAACACCTTAAAACTACAGAGTGTTCTTGTGGCCTTTTTGAAAATACAGAGTGATTTAGTGGAAGTAAAAGTTTGTGGTTGTGCGTGATTTACGAGTTACGCTAGTTAATTTACTAATCCTTTACTTCTGCACAGATGAAATGCTGTGGTGTGAATGACTTTACGGATTGGTACCCAGTGCTGGGAGAAAACGTTGTTCCAGACCGATGTTGTATCGAAAACTCCCAAGACTGTGGACGGAACTCTACTGAATCACTGTGGAGAACGGTAAGGCTCACTTTGCCCAGGTCAAGTCTTAGGCAGGGGTGGGAAGGAACAAAATAGAGGGAATGAACATGAAAGAAAATGGGACCTTGGGGTTTCAATTTTCATCTTTCATCATTTCAGGGATGTTATGACAAAGTTATGGCCTGGTTTGATGACAATAAGCATGTCCTTGGTTCGATTGGGATGTGCGTCCTCATCATGCAGGTAATACTGGTATGATGTTTTTCAACATGGCTTTGATTTGCTGTCAGCATTCTTGACTCTGCTGTGTGAAAAGTGATGCTCAACTGCTTTGAGTTGGAATATTATTTCAAAAATGTCAGATTTGTTTTATGAGTTCATTTAAGGCCATGTGCTCAGAGAGGAAGCAGGTCAGTCCTGCAAAGAAGACATGCTACACAGGAGTTTTGCTTGCCCATGTTTTGACTTCAGAGTACCTCTTTGGGGTTCCCATATTAAGCCGTTTGTTACACTCTCCTTTCAGGAACTGGTTGACTTTTAATTTTGGAAGCAAGTTCTAGAAATTACCAAAATGAGTCAAATTGTGGCCACTGAACTGGTTATGTCAATGTGTTTTAAAAAACAAGTGCGGAAGTATCATAATAATCTGCTACGGTTTTGGGGTTCCTGCTCCAGGGAAGTGGTCACGGCACCAAGCTTGCCAGAGTTCAAGCATTTGGACAATGCTCTCAGGCATATGATGTGATTTTTGGGGTTGTCCTGTGCAGGGCCAGAAGTTGGATTTGATGATCCTTGTGGGTCCCTTCCCACTCAGGATATTCTATGATTCTATCATTGCCATATTTTTGGTGAAGAATACCTGGATCTGATATTTTCAGTCACAGTTACCTGACTAAACAAACACGAGTTATTGGGTCAAAGGGAAGAGTAACTTGTATGCATTGATTCTGAAAAATTGTTGCATGTGTGACAAAGAACCCTGAGAGCTTTTTGCCTCCATCTGTGCTCTGACAGATGCAGCCCTGGACATGACTATGTACCTGAACAACATGCATTCAAGTTTACTGCTCAGTGTTGAAGCTTGAGAAATATGGCTAGTGTAGAATGACTGTTCAAACTACAGCTGGGCCATGAACACAGGTCAGCAGTGCAGTTTTGGCAGCCTTCCTGTACTAAAGCCCTTATTATCTGTTTTCCTTCAGATTCTTGGCATGGCCTTCTCCATGACACTGTTCCAGCAGATTCACAGGACTGGCAAAAAATATGATGCCTAAAGCCTCTGAAACATTATCACATCAACTTTTCTGTCTCATCATAAAATGAACACAAGGAATGACTGCAAGGAGCATCACGCCTAGCCCTGCTGAGGGAATCCGTCCCATTGACAGATCCACTTCATTGATACTTGTCCAGTTATTATCACAACTTATTTGACTCTTTTTTTTTCTGTTTCACATTTGCCATTTATTTGCCAAAGAGGGGGGAAACTCCCCAAACAAATGGATTTTCTACACGAAATCATAGATCTGCTCTAAGAATGTTTCTTAACTTAAGAAAACGTTTTGCTCTACTAATCCATGCTATATGTGCGAAAATTATGTGTGTTTGACTTCAAGGGAGAATTCTTCAAAGTCTTCCATTAGGTTTTCAACCCTTATGTCCAATTTACTGGAAGACTCGAAAAAGCCACTCTAACTGAGAGTCCTAGGAATTGGAGCTGCTTTGCTTTGCAGCTTCGTGTACCTTATGGTGTATACTTTTTTATTATAATAATTATTATTATTATTATTATTATTATGGATATAGCTTAGAATTTAGTTGCCTGACTTATAACTTCTTACTGTTTTTGGTTTTACACATTTATTGTACATTAATTTGGGAACTGCTGTGCGATCTCCAGAGGACACGTTTTTCAAAGGTGCGGGCAAAGACATAACTTTTCTCAAGTCCATGGGGAGGCATCACCTACCTTTATCAGGGCCTTGATGCCCTTACTGTAACAAAGGTGTTTCCTTTAAAATCAGAGACTCTTTCCTCAGATGGAATGCAAAGCCTTCCCACTGGACCACCAGATGATGAGCTTCCTACTTCTGTGAGGCAAAGTTCCAATGCCTTTATTCACCCAAAGCAGTGCCTGGCTGCTTTATGTCATGCTACTTTGAAAGCTAAAAGTACTGACTAAGCAAGTTACTGCTAGCACAAAGGAGAGAGATTGCAGTCTGACCTACTGGCAGCAGACTTCACTGATTGTGTTGTCTGCTTCAAAAAGTTTGCCCAAGGCGTGGCATGCTGCTGGATGTGAAAGAAGGGGATGGCAATTTGATGGCACCATTATCATGCCACGGCCTTTGTTGTAGGGATTTCCTCAGGCCAAAGACAGCTGTCTCCCTGAGCTAGAAAAGGCGGTTTAGTTATGGGTGAGCAGATGATGCAGGAAATGGGCAATTTCCAGGACAGCACTCAGAGATGGTATGTATTGGCACACCTTCAGCACAGAATTGTTTCTTGCTGATGGATCTCCAAGTGCATCCACTGGGGTAATTTATTCAATGAATATTTTTACCAACATTCCTGTTAGAAAACTTGAACTTGTATTTCTGTACTTTGAATGCTTCTTCATTGCAAGGAGCCCCCACTTACCCATTGTTACAGGTTTTTGCTGTTTTGTGAAAGAAGAAGGAAAGGCTCAGACAATGGAGGATGTTCTGATTAAACTTCAATCAGGGCTCGCCTCAGCTCTGAAAGAAACACTGCTTTTTGCATGGACAGCTGTCAGAAGCGACCTTCAAAGAATACCTCATCCAGTGTGACTCTCAAAGAGGTATTGACACATATGTGAGATGGGATTCACTATGACATTATTGGGCTAAGTTTCAGAAACTGTTGATGGAGATTTTGTGCCTTTCAGAGCCATGCCATGTCAAACTACTCCTCTGGTAAACAAGTTTCTATTAATGTCCAGTCTGAATATTCATACTTTAAGCTCTAAAAAGATGTCATTTTCATTGTATTATTCAGCCTATCTTTTCCTTGTGGGCTGAAATAGCTGTTGAGCCACTTTATATCTGGGGGGTTTTAGTCCCCCATTTATCTTCCTAATAAGTCCTGCATGCATCTGTACATCTGGCAGCAATAGTGTTTTGTGTGACCTACATGTCACTTTTTTGAGTTCCTATGAAATCAGTGTGACAGGAAGGAGTGTGAATGTGTGGGAGATAGAGACGACTTTGGGTGTTGCAGTAAAAAAGAAGGTTACTATTCTTAGAGCACAGCCCTTGCCCATATGAGCACAATGCCCAAAGTTTCACCGGGCTCTAGTTTCCCACTGAAGCAGACAAGGCCATATGGGTTCAGCTATTTCACTTGGATAGCCTTTGAAGGAGTTGGGGAAGAAGCAGAGGGAAAGCACAGAAACTGAATCCAGTTTTACTTCCATTTCTAACAAAAATTGGGACCAGGAGCATCTGAGCCTCACTGGAGATGGCTGTTCCATGTTGAAGAAGGGGCTCTGATGCCCAGTGTATCTGCTGCTGCTACATGTAAGACTGTATCCAAAGTTGCTAAGATGTGTTCCCATTTTTGCAAGAAAAGACAGGATGGTTTTTGTCTGATGGCTCCACTGCATTCTCTCTTTGAACAGAGGTGCTTAGCTTTCTCTAGATTTTCTGGTGCTCAAAATGAGCCAGGTGCAGGGCTGAGTAGGAGCATCATCTCTGTCCTTTTGGGTCGCACAGCGGTACCTGCCGCATCTTAAATTTTAATCTGCAGTCAGTTTTTGTACAAAAATGGTAAAATATATTAGTGAAAGTAATAAGGAAATAAAAAATGTTATGAGTAACTCAGAGATGAAACGTGTAGTTGCAAACTCAGCTACTTTGCCTTCCATCCAAACTTATTTTTCTAGAATGCTTCATTCCATTTCACGATCTAGCAGCATAGATCCTGAAATCTTTTTTTAATGACTACTTTAGGCATTTAAAGCACAGTATTAAGTGAGATAGTTACATGAGCTTCATGTATTCATCTCTATGAAGCCACCTATAGGAGAGGAGTCAAAAGCAGGACTGATTTGTGTCTCTAGCTGACTCTCTGATGTGGGAGGTGATGACAGACGTCCTCAAAGAAGCGGAAAGGTAATACCACTTTCCAGGCAGCAGAAAACAGCTCTGGAAAGTGTGAGGTTGCAGCAGTCAGTTTGTCAGAGAAGGCACTAATTGTCCTGTAAACTGGTCAAAGGGAGCTTTGGCTCAGGTATGTATGCACTTTTTTTTGCTTATGCTGGTGGGTGGCTATCTGTGTGGTTTCCCCAAATGTCACTCTGATTATTTAACTATAAGTTTTTAGCATGTTTTTAAATAAAAACTGATACTGAGTAAAAGCATCTTTAATATACACAAATACTGATTTGTATAAATGCATACCTCCCTGTATCTCTAATTCATGAAAGCACAGTTCAAGTCTGTGATAATGCTGCTTCTCTGAGTGTTCCTTCACACCATAGCATACCTGCTATATTACTGTCCTTCATGCTCGGGAGCTGCCACAGAACTTATGCAGAGACAAAACAGTAGAACTGCCTGAAGACCCTCTACTTGAAAGCTGATGAAGTGTTAGCAGGGAATTCTGCTCACTCCTGGTCGTACCAAGGCTGTTTGTTACAGGAAGCCCAGGTGGAAGGCGCTCAAAAAAAGTGCCCATAGCCAAGTAGCATGTAAAATGCTAAAAGACAGTGACATAAATGTCTGCGAAATGACAGAAGATGCCTTGGATATGTCATGTATTAAGTTCCTGGACTATGGCTGTGTTAGGCCAACTCTCCTGTCCTGTGTCCACCCGCTCCATTTCT
Source organism: Orthonyx spaldingii (assembly GCA_013397795.1). Taxonomy (NCBI): domain Eukaryota; kingdom Metazoa; phylum Chordata; class Aves; order Passeriformes; family Orthonychidae; genus Orthonyx; species Orthonyx spaldingii. The sequence goes on along the minus strand of VZTJ01006151.1, from coordinate 218,435 downwards.
ATGCATGAAATACAAACTCACTCACAGTGAGGGTGCAAGCACAGAAGGCAGCCAGACTGATCCTCGTGGTCTTTTTGGGGTGATGTATCAGTCAGGCATAGAAAAGGCAAGGAGGAAAAGGGTGTTTTCCCAGCAGATGGCTCTTGGGAGCAGCATGGAATAGGCCACACATAATTTTGATGTAACTTCTTTCCATAAACTGAGCAGCTTCATCCTGTAGTTGGCATGGGGAAACCTGGAGATGTTTGCCTCTGGGCTCACCATCTGTTGTGCAGTAGAGTAGACACTAAGAAACAACATGCCATTCCCACCGGGTGATGTTTGCACCAGTGTTTCTTCTATGCAATACCTACTTTCGCCTTTATATAAAAAATTTTTACTAGGATGATATAAAAATAAAGGATTTTTAAAAAGGTGCCTCTTTCAGCTCATTTGTCTCCTAACTCCACCACTAAAACCAAAAAGGGACAAAAAAAAAAAATTCCAAAAGGTGACTCACAGAGATCTATTCCAGCTCCACTGCAGTTGAAATCCAGAGCTCTTGAAGCTGTTTCATTTGTGAAAAGATTCCTCTCCCCTGCCTCCACCCCACCTCCCCCAGTCCTCTCTCATCCTTCAAAACAATATTAAAACAGAAAAAGGTGTGAAAAATCCCCAAATAATGGAAAAATGTTTTGAGAGCCTGATATAGGAAAGAGATTGCAAGTCCCAGAGAACACAGAATAGCTGAAGAGAGGACAAAATAGTAGAGCCTGAAAGACATCCAGAGGACACTGAGATTTCTCAGACAAAATGCGAACATTAACACTCAGAGAATGATTACAGAATAGCCTTCCAAATGCCAGGAAAGTAGAAGATGGGCTGAAAGATGCCCAGATGAAACAGTGGAGCCAAGAAGTGAACAAAGCAACAGAGTCCAAAAGAAATTCCAAGTGCATAAACTAGCCTCAGGGAAGGGAAGAAAGCCTGTAAGTGCTCAAGGAAACAGAATGCAGCAGTGTCAAAGAGGCCAAGAAAGAAAGAGATAAGGCAAAGAACTCCTCAGAGAATACAGAAGAGGCTCAGTGATAGCAAGAAAGTATCAGAGCTATTAAAGGAGCTCCAGACTACTCAGTAGTACCAAGGGTGGCCTCAAGAAGAGATTTAAAAAAAAAAAAAAAAAGTGAGAAAGATTGAAAGTGCCCCAAAAAGTAGCATCAAAGAAGGGAAAATGAGCCAAAATCTGTAAAAGACTCAGAGAACACGAAGTAGTTTCAAAGAGGGAAAAGAACTAGTAGAAAGCCTGAAAGAACGATGATGTACACACAAGAGACTCTGACAATAACAAGAAAGTATCAGAGATTCTGAAAGTGCTCTAGGAGTGTATGCCTGCAGCTGCTAAGAGAGGAGAGAGGCTAAAAGAGCAACAGAAAATAGCCTTGGAGAAGGGAAGAAACAAGCAGGAAGGGTGAAAAAGTCCCAGGAGAAAGAAGAGAAGCTGCTGAGATGTCATGAACCTTCAAGGAAGCCTAAAACAGCCCCAGAAAATCCAGTCAAACTTCAGAAAAAGGGGCTGGAGGGTGAGTGGGATATGAAACAAGCAGAAAGACTGAAAGTGCTCCAAAGTCACCTCAGTGAGATGAAGGAAGAAACTGAAAGGTAGCCATAGCAGCTTTGGAGAGGCTAGGGAAGAAGTTGGGAGAGGTTGGGAGAGTCCCAGAGAAGAGAGTAGCCTTGTAGATACTGAGAGATTAGAAGGGAGCCTGAAAGAACCTCATAAAGTCTGCAAATGTGAAGGATAACAAACATTAGCCTCAGAAAGGTGGAAAAAAGTAGGCAAGAAAGAGACTCAGAGATGATACAGTAGCCTTGGAGTAGTGAGAAAATACAGCAGAAAGACAGAATGCTGAGAGAGCAGAGTAGCTTCACAGAGACCAAGAAAGAAGCAGATGTTAAGAGTCCAAGGAGGGCACATGGTACCACTGGAGGGCCACAAAAGTAGGAGAGACACCAGAAGAACCCCACTGCATGCAGAGTATCCTTAGCGCAAGCTTTCCCAGCTAGGCTGGAAAGCCTGTTGGAAAACACGCTCTTGTCCTTGTTCCTCAAAGCAGGGGTCCATTGCCGTAAAAGCCAAAGCTCTGTCTGCAACACTGGCTGTGCAGTCTGGTGTTAACCCATGGGCTGGGGTCTCTTCTGCCCAAGCCTTTCCTTTCCACTGGCAGGACCAAGGAGAACAGCACCTGGGCCCCAGTGCCCTGCAGCCACCCTTGGTTTGCCTAAGGTCTCCCTTAGGCAACAGGTTCCCTGTGTACAGGAACACTGTACACACATGGAGGAGCAGGCCAGAGGAACAGGCCAAAGTCCAGACATGCCTTGGTGCTCCTGCAACAGCCCCAAGTCTGACCTCCCTGCAATTAGCAGGTCGTGGAGGTACAAATAAGGTCAGTAGATGGGTGCCTCTGTACCCTGTAGAAGGAATCTCCGAGCAGTGTCCCAGCACTGGCTCAGGCGTGGTCCAGATTCAGCTGTGGTGCATCCCCTGGCAATTCACAGCATCCTGAGGTAAACAGTGGGGCAGTGAGTGCATGGATTACAGCAGATGCTGGGATGTATGTGTGTGTGCACATTTGGATATGGAAATGTGCTGTAGCTGTGTGGAAGCCCGACTGTCTGTACGCCAGAGAGACTGGAGGTTTTCCTTTCTCACTTTGTGACAGGTTGACCCTCACCCACAGCTTAGCACCACACAGTATCTCACTCACTCTCCCCAGAAAACCACAGCAGGATAGGGAGAGCAAAAGTGAGAAAACTCAACAGGTTGAGATAAATATAGTTTAGTAACTGGAGGAAAGAGGAAGGGGGAAAAAACTGTGATGCAAAAGCAGACCATGTCCAGTCAGTCTCTGAGCAATGGCTGCCTTCCCAAAATGTCTCCTGAATTTCTGTTACTGTGTATGATATTATAGAGCACACAGTATCATATGAGTCCATTTAGGTCAGCTGTCCTGCTTGTGTCCCCTCCAAATTCTCAAATACCCCTGAGGGGGGCTGTGTGGGAGTAAGAGAAAGCCTTGATGCTGTGCAAGCAGTGTTCAGCAGTAGCCAGAACACAGGTATGTTATCAGGGCTGCTTTAGTCACAAATCCCAAACGCAGCACCATACAGTCTGCTACAAAGAAAATTAACTCTATCCCAGCCAGACCCCAGTACACTCTTAAACATGACTTGAGTGCTGGTGGATGAAGACATCATGAGAATCCAGACAGATGTGGAATGCAATTTTGCTTCTTCTTCTTATGAATGACTATCCTCTCCAGACTTCCCAGACAAACACAGTCTCTCAACCCTGCAGTTTGCAGTGTGGCATTGTCTGTGATCATCCCAATCTTGTTCACCGCATTTCCCAGACACAGAAGAAACTACTGATAGTTGCTTGTGCTGCCTCATGTAACTGGGCACAGAAGTACTCTGCAAATGCTTTTCTCTCCTCAGAGGCAGTCCAGCTTGGCAAAGGGAGCAAAGATGGACAAGCCATTCCCTACATAAGGGTTATTCACTAGGAGGTGAGGTGAACAGGGATGCCATATCCAGTCATTGAACAAGGTTGCAAGTAATCCCTGCATCCTTTCCTAGGTTGCAATGAATGGTGGGAGAGGAGAGCATCAGGCTATAGGTAAGTCTTTTTTTTCTCTGTGTGGAGAACTAATGTGTATATTGAAATCTCACGCTGATGGAGTCCATTGCAGGCATGTACATAGAAACAAAGACTATGTACACTCCACATAGTAAGGTATTAGGGTTTAGGTTTTTAAATTTTTTTTTTCTTTCTCTCAGGGAATTTTCTCCCCATTTGTTGCTCTGGACATGATAAATGAATGGTACTTAAGAGACAAAAGACCTAGCTGGCCATCTTGGAATTCCATTGAAATGGTCCTGGGGGAGGTGGGGGGAAGGAGCGCGTTTGCGGGGCAGTCTCACAGCGGGGGAATGAGGACTCTGGCTGGGGGGTTTCTCTTGGGAAGTGCAGAGATACTGTGAAAGGTCAGGGGGCTAACTGAGACTCGGCTGGGGGTCAAGGGCTGGGCTCAGCCCCTTCCGCTCTTGGCCATCAGAGGGGAGAGTGGCCGTGTGTGGTGTGGGGAGCGGACACCTGTGTTTCCCTAGACAGGGCTGCATTGTGCTTTGCTGCGGGGTCTGGGTGTTTTTGCCATTTCTACTGGGTGCTGACATTCGACTGCTGCTCGACTGGACCTGCCTGCCTTCACCATTTCTGCCAGGTGCCAGTGAGTGACATCAAGGTTCATTGCTGCCTGATAGGACCTGCCTGCCCGTGCTGTTTCCTGCTGCTGCTCTGGGGTTTTTTTGCTACACTTTAGTTCGAACACCCTCCGCTCGAAGGTTACTGCCACAGTCCAGCTCACCACGCAGAGTGGCACTGAGACCGGCTGCTCCATGTAATTTTTGCAAGGGGAGCCATCTCCCCTCTCCCCCTTGCCCGAGCCGCCATTGCCTGCATGGAGAGGCAGCTGAGCTCGTGCCACAGCGCCCCCTGCAGGCGCGGGTGAATCACCGCACTGCCCTGCCCGGCCAGGAACCAGCAGCGCCCCTGCTGGCTGTGACTGGAACTGCACCACAGGGGAAAGTCCCTTCTGGGCTTTTCGGGAAAGGCTGTTATTGGGTTTCTGTTTTGTTTGTTGTTGTTGCTGCTGTTGTTGTTTGTTTGTCTTGGGATATATATTCTAGTAAGGAATTGTCATTCCTTTTCCCATATCTTTGCCTGAAAGCCCTGTAATTTCAAAGTTGTAATAATTTGGAAGGAAGGGGGTCGTATTTTCCATTCCAGGAAGGTTCCTGCCTTCCTGGGCAGACACCTGTCTCTTAAACCAGGACACAAGGAAATTAGGGTGATGAGTGAAGTTCAGTCATTAGAACAACACAGAGGGAGCAGCACTGCAGGATCAGTGAGAACCAGCCCCATTCAGCTGTTCATGTGTCATACCTGAGAAATTGTGCTTGCTGGTGCTGGCAGACTCACTGGTTTTGAGGTTATCTCATTCTCTGACGTGTTGACTGTTTGGCTGAGGCAAAGTCACTATTCAGTGCTGCAGTTAGCAATACATGGTTGTGCCAGCCTAGGAAAGGTAGGAGTCAAAAATTAGTGCAGGTATTAAAGTGTTCTTCCTCATGGGTCTTCTATGTTCTTCTCCAGAGAAAACCAAACTAAAAGCTCTCTGCTTTCTGCAGCTGCTACAAGTGCATCTATTTGTATTTAAACTCTGTTAATGTCAGCTAAAGATCTGGAAGCTTCCTGAACTCCTTCTCCCTTCAGAAAAAAAAACCAAAAACACAAAAGCAAACCAAAACCCAACAAAGAAAGAAACAAACAACCCCAACAAAAAAAAACCCCAAAACCCCAAACAAACAAAAACCAGGCTGATATGCTGGAGCTCAGTCTACCCATAAAAGGAAAGGCAACTGGAAATTTTAAGCAACCAGGTAATGGTGAAGTATTAGATATGACAGTGAGACAACTAGGGGGCAAAAGAACATCTAGGAATATGAAAGAAAAGTGAAAGGAGACAAGGAAATCTCTTGGGTGTGGGTTTTGTTTTCCATTAACAAGGGGTAGAACATGTACTGCTCGGGGCAATGGCTTTCAGTCGGTATCACCAAAAAATAAGAAAGCATCAAAGAACTGAGATATTCCCAGACCTTTTCCATCTCCCACAGAGTGCTGAATAGGCATAAATGGGGAAAGCACAGCAGTAAAAGGTCTAGAAAAGGATCTTCTAGAAAACAGAAGGATGCAGGAGAGTCAGATTAAGAAAAATCACCTCACACATCTAACAGCTCCTTGAACACCAAAGCAAGATGATGTAGACTTCCAAGGAAAGAACGTAAAATAATTTTCTTCTACAGTTGCCTCCACATCTCAACACCAATGCCATATTTGAGGTGGACAGCCATGGCTTCCAGATGTGATGCTCTGTAATAAGCAGAGTATTTCCTCAATCTCTTCTCTTGCCTCTGGGCAACTGTATTTTTGAGTGTACAAGCTTGTGGATACCACAGGCTTCACATGCATCCTACAATTTCCTTTATGCTGCAATACACATGCCCATCATAAAATCTTGATGTTTTCTGAAAAGTTGCAAAACACTGTCAGTATTTTCTTTTCATGGCACAGTCATTGTACTGTTATGGGGTATTTTTGGGGCATGGAGTTTATTGGGGCATATTTTATTCCTTCTTTGGTTGTTCTCTTTGGTTTCTGCTTACTTTCAGTTAATGCTGGCAGAATTATATTTCATTAACATTTACATTATCATTCAGTTGCATATATGTATCATTACACTGATTATTAAAAATTAATCTACTATGAAATGGCAAATACCAAAGAATCACACACTCTCCCCTCTCGGAGAATGTACAATGGCAGTTTATGTTCCTTGTCTTATCCTAGTTGATCCACTCATGGGCAGAGAGCAGCTCTTCAGAGGGACACAGACAAGCTGGAGGAATGGGTTCAGAAGCACCATATGAAACTGAATATGGACAAAGGCAAAATTCTGCACCTGTGAGGAAATAACTCCTGGCAACAGTACAGGTTAGGAAATGGTGAGCAGCTATTCTGAATAGGCAACGTGGTCCTGGTGGATGGAAAGCTGGATGTGATCCCACAGTGTGCCCTGGAGGCAGTGTGGGACAACTGCACCCTTGGCTATAAAATAGCAGGATCATATTCAGGATCTCAAAAGAAAGGAATAGTAGGATTTTTTAACCCCATGTAAAATACTGCATCCAGTTCGAGGCTTATCAATATACAAAAGGCTGATAAAATTGATCAACTGAAACAATTTCAGCAGAGGAGCACTAAGATAGTCAGGAGGCCGGAGCACTTATCCTGTGAGGAGAAGCTGAGGGACCTGGACTTGGTTAGCCTGAAGAAGGCTTGGGTGGGAGCAGCTAACTGCAATCTTCCAACAGAAGATTCCTTCTGCAGTTTAGGAAGAAGACCAGGCCAGGCTCCTCACAGTACTGTGTGGTGGTAGGAGAAGAGGCAGAAGGCTTGATCTATAATGAGAGGATATAGGGAGAATTTTTTCACCCTGATAAGAGTCAAGTATCAAGCACTGGAAGAGGTTGGCTAGAGAGGTTGTGCAGTCTGTATCCTTGTAGGTTTCAAAACCTGACTGGATACAGTCCTGAACAAAAAGACCTGATCTCATAGTTAACCCTGATTTAAGCAGGAAGTTGTACTAGATCATATAATAGTAGAATGGTTTGGAATGGAAGGGACCTTAAAGATCATCTAGTTCCGACCCTCCTGTCATGGGCAGGGACACATTCCATTGGACCTGGTTGCTAAGAGCCCCACCCAACCTGGCCTTGAACACTTCCAAGGACAGAGGGCCACAATGAGGTCTCCCTGGAACCACCTCTTCTCCAGGTTAACAGCCCTAACTCTCTCTGTTTGTCTACATAGAAGGGGTGCTTCAGTCCTCTGAACATCTTTGTGGCTCTCCACAACCAAAGTGCATTCCAACTTGAATCGTCTTTTAATGCCCTGTCTGATCCAATTAAAGAAGCACTATCCTAGGGTAGTTGACTGTAATTTCCCTCTACTTCAGCTGGTTTTAGCAGCTTGGAGACACTGTGCTCGTTATTTTCCTACCCAGGGAAAAGCATTGCAAGGAAGACTGTGGGAGCTCACCTCACAGGGGTATATTGAAAGGAAATGTGCACACGTTGCAACACAAGAAATTCTGGAATGGACAGAAGGAAAAAACTTCTTGCCCTTGAAAACAGTTCAGCAGACATGCCTGGAGAGAAAAAAAAATAATTTGAATGAGGAATTGAGCAATCTTGTCTAGATTTTAAGTTAGACCTGCTTTGGTAAGGAGACTGGATTAAAGAACTTCATTGGTCCTTTCAAATCTAAATCCTTCTATGATCCTACAATTTATGTACCAGGCAATACCAGGGACTTCTCTCTTTCACTTCCATTTGACCATTCCCTGCAAGAATGGGTTTGTAACTCAAGTCATGTGGCCAAATCTCTCCAGTTTCTGCCTTTTTGCTGCTTGAAGTAGAGGCTGATGAGAATCAATTAATGCAAATATGTCGTATTCAGATAGGCTGTTAGTCTGCACACAGTACATAAGATATTCACAGAAATCTTTGGATTTGAAAGGTTTTTATTTTGTTGTTGCCATAAAGAGTCTGGCATTAGCATGTAGCTTCCTGAGAATACAGCCTCATAACAGGCTATGTTTACACTGCAATGAAGATATTCTTATCTCAAGAGAGGTTTATGTTCCATTATTAATTAACAGTCTAAACATACAAAGAAAAGGAAGAAACACACAACAAAAATCTCAACTCTATCCCACGCTTCAAGGCATAGCAGCAGAAACCTCTTTGAAACTTTTGGCTGCTGGAAAGCTGTGCGTTGTGCTACTGTAACTTCAGAAGCACTTACACAGATTCTGCAAAAAACCTGACCCTTAATTAAAAAATACACAACAGATAGTAATAACAATAGAAATAGATGACTCAAAGAGGCCTACATTGGACTTAAAGCGTTGTCAGCATCTTTTCAATTAAAAAGAGAAAAAAGTTCAACAGATATTCAGCAGCTAAGGTGGTAACAGAATCCTTCCTTGCGTCCAGCCTCTGTATAGATCCATAAAACAAGGCAGGATATGTCCCAACAAACTTCACGTGCTTTCCAACAATGTCAATACAAACAACATACTTGAAAAAAGATGGCTCTGCTTCCAGAAAACTCCTTTATTCCAGAAGCATTATATTCATGCCAGTGAAATACCTCCAGTGATTCAGCATGGGCTGCTTGACTTTTTAACTCAAAAAATTAACATTTTCTAACTCTGTATTCAGAGGCAAGGTCAGCACAGCCAGAATCTGGATACACATCCTGTTTAATACTCCCTCAGAATTGCAGAAATTCATCATTTTCACTCCACCTGTGTTGTTCTTGGCATGCTGCTCAATGAAAATCCTTCACTGCAGGATGTGCTGCAATGACTGTACGCATGTATGAGTACTGTCTGTGTTTTGGAAGTCACCAGGCCACTGGCTAACCGCAGAGTGCTGTACCAGGTATCACTGCCAGCTTCTCCACTCAGCAGCTCCCCTCCAAGACTGTCTGCACCGAAGGGCTGGGGTGATCTACACTCAACACTGTGGTTTCTCTTACGAACTGGTCCTAGAGCTGCTGCTGCTGCTGCTTCCAGACCTTAGTTGTGGCATAAAGCTGCTCACCAGCACATGCTTGCAGCTGTTTCTTACTGCTGCCCTCTTTGCTCTGTGTGACCTACGCCGTGCACGTTGTGATGGTCACATCTGCTGCTGTGCCTGGCACCAGCGTGGCATGGGTTCTTTAAAATGCTGTGCATGCAGAAATGAATGCAGGCACAGGCTCCAGCATATGTGTATTTCTCAGGAAGATGATGGGCTGTTGCGTTACCAAATTACAAACAATTACCAAATTTATTCCTTGGTAAAGCAGAGACCTGTTGCTCTCCAGTATAAAACCCAAAAGAACTAAAAGGCCAAGTGGTGGGGTACAGAGCAGTGGTGGGGCTGTCACAGCTCTGGTACCACAAGGGACTGGTACCGATACTGGTACTGGAACTAGGACTGGGACTGTTACTGGTACTGGTACTGGCATTGGAACTGGAACTGTGACAGGCACTGATATTGGGACTGGAACTGGGCCTGGTGCTCATACAGGTACAGGGACAGGTACCTGAGCAGGTATTGGTACTGGAACCAGAACTGGGCCTGGTATTCATACTGGTACTGGGATTGCTGCTGGTACTAGTCCTGGTCCTGGTGCTTGAACTGGGATTGGAACTGAAACGGAGCCTGGTACTGGTATTAGTACTAGTTCAGGTACTTGGACTGGTTTTGGAATGGGCACTGGTGTCAGAACTGGGACTGGGCCTGGTACAGGTACTGGCACTGAACTGGTATTGATACTGGCACTGGGCTTGGTATTCGTAGTGGTACTAGAACAGGTACTTGGACTGGTTTTGGAACTGGGAGTGGTGCTGGGACTGGAACTGGAACAGATGCTGGAACTGACACTGGCAGTGGGCCTAGTACTGGTATTGGTAGTGGAACAGGTGTTTGGACTGTTTTTGGCACTGGGGCTGGTGCTGGCACTGGAGCTGGGCTCGGGACTGGGCCGATACCGATACTGGTCCTGACATTGCAGTGTAGTCACCAGCACAGCTCATCACCCTCGCCCTGCCCTCCCCTTCCCTCCCCGCGCCACCACACCGGCTCCAGCGCCGCTCCCCC